>CM019178.2:2308527-2485211 GCA_009739505.2 Apolygus lucorum
AAGAGTACCTATAGTGTTCCCAACATTCAATCCTCCATAGATTTGATAGCGTGTCATAGGTGGAATACGATAGTGTGCAAACGGGGTTTTTACGGTGCATTTAAAATAGTCTCTATCACTGTGAAAGAGTACCTATAGTGTTCCCAACATTCAATCCTCCATAGATTTGATGAGGTGTCATAGGTGGAATACGATAGTGTGCAAAACGGGGTGGTTTTTACGGTGGCATTTAATTAGTCTCTATCACTGTGAAAGAGTACCTATAGTGTTCCCAACATTCAATCCTCCATAGATTTGATAGCGTGTCATAGGTGGAATACGATAGTGTGCAAAACGGGGTTTTACGGTGTATTAAAATATATCTCTATCACTGTGAAAGAGTACCTTATAGTGTTCCCAACATTCAATTCTCCATAGATTTGATAGCGTGTCATAGATGGAATACGATCGTGTGCAAAACGGGGTTTTTACGGGGCATTTAAAATAGTCTCTATCCACTGTGAAAGAGTACCTATAGTGTTCCCAACATTCAATCCTCCATAGATTTGATAGCGTGTCATAGGTGGAATACGATAGTGTGCAAAACGGGGGTTTTTTACGGTGCATTTAATTAGTCTCTATCACTGTGAAAGAGTACTATAGTGTTCCCAACATTCAATCCTCCATAGATTTGATAGCGTGTCATAGGTGGAATACGATAGTGTGCAAACGGGGTTTTTACGGTGTATTTTAAAATATTCTCTATCACTGTGAAAGAGTACCTATAGTGTTCCCAACATTCAATCCTCCATAGATTTGATAGTGTGTCATAGATGGAATATGATAGTGTACAAAACGGGGTTTTTACGGTGCATTTAAAATAGTCTCTATCACTGTGAAAGAGTACCTATAGTGTTCCCAACATTCAATCCTCCATAGATTTGATAGCGTGTCATAGGTGGAATACGATAGTGTGCAAAACGGGGGTTTTTTACGGTGTATTTAAAATATTCTCTATCACTGTGAAAGAGTACCTATAGTGTTCCCAACATTCAATCCTCCATAGATTTGATAGTGTGTCATAGATGGAATATGATAGTGTACAAAACGGGGTTTTTACGGTGCATTTAAAATAGTCTCTATCACTGTGAAAGAGTACCTATAGTGTTCCCAACATTCAATCCTCCATAGATTTGATAGCGTGTCATAGGTGGAATACGATAGTGTGCAAACGGGGTTTTTACGGTGCATTTAAATTAGTCTCTATCACTGTGAAAGAGTACCTATAGTGTTCCCAACATTCAATCCTCCATAGATTTGATAGCGTGTCATAGGTGGAATACGATAGTGTGCAAAACGGGGTTTTTACGGTGTATTTAAAATATTCTCTATCACTGTGAAAGAGTACCTATAGTGTTCCCAACATTCAATTCTCCATAGATTTGATAGCGTGTCATAGATGGAATACGATAGTGTGCAAAACGGGGTTTTACGGGGCATTTAAAATAGTCTCTATCACTGTGAAAGAGTACCTATAGTGTTCCCAACATTCAATCCTCCATAGATTTGATAGCGTGTCATAGGTGGAATACGATAGTGTGCAAAACGGGGTTTTTACGGTGCATTTAAAATAGTCTCTATCACTGTGAAAGAGTACCTATAGTGTTCCCAACATTCAATTCTCCATAGTTTTGATAGCGTGTCAATCGTGGTAATATGATAGCGTGCAAAAAGGGTTTTTAATAGGGTTATGAAGGTATTCCCATGTTTCTCCTCTATCAATTAACACCTTCATAAAGCGGCAACTGTCTAAATGATAGCATCCTGATAGCGTTCGTACCATCGACGTGATAGTGGAAAGCTACTTCAGTTTGATAGTGTTAAATTTGAATGGTTTTTGAAGGATTCAACACCTCATGGTGATAGTAAATCGATAGAACGATTCCTTTCAGTCTGGTTAGTGATAGAATGCAATCCTGAAAGTGATAGTGTGTCAATTTTTGATAGCGTTTCTATAGAATCCCAACCTCACGCCAATTTTTGACACCATCGGTCGGTCGGTGGCCAATTTTTGATAGCGTTTCTACGGGTTTTTTGACACACTATCACAGTGATAGCGTAAACTGAAGGTGTATTTTTCTCAGTGTGTCATGCGCTCAACATAAACAATTTCCCTAAAATAGAGTACATGCTTAAATAAAAAATCTTCTTAGAAATTAATATTGTGTGATTTCATCACACCATTGGTCTTGTTTCATTACGTAAAACGCTGCAAATTATTACACAACGGTTTATTATTTTTATATAGATCACTCGTCTACAAAATCACCAACCATCCAATTTGAAGGAAAAAAAAAAAATCAAAAAAAAAATTTTTTTTTGAATAAAAAAACAAAATCACCAACCATCGATCGCATTTTGGTCAGCTAAAATTTGAACGGAGATTAGGCCTCTTTTGCGATTCACACTAGTGTTCTGATTTTTATATATATATATATATATTTCAATATAAACCCTTAAATTTTCGTAGGGAGCAAACGGTTTGTCCTACAGAGCTCCGCGTGGTCTCAAAAAATTCTAAAAATTCCATAGAATTTTAAATTGAAGGAAAAACAATACCTTTATATCGAAATTTTTTGAGTTAGGGCGTTTTCAAAATTTCAAAATTGATTTTGGAACCCTTAGGAGTGACCTACATCAACCAAACGCTTCGGGGCAGAACTAGACCCCAAATGGAGCCTACATACCAAATTTCATCAAAATCGGTCAATGCTAAGTGGCAAAATTGCCGCGTACGGCGGACGGACGGCCAAATTTTATTCGATTTTTGGATTCTACGTACCTTGAAACGTAAACCATCAAATTTTGAGGGGGGTGTTAGAATTTTTTTTTTTTTCTTGGTCGATTCCAAAGGTTCATTATTGAAAATAATAAACCAAAAACTTCTTTTGACGAGACCTATATTCGAGCCATACATTTGTTACTAATTTAAAATCCACTTATAATATAAACCGCTTTGTAGACAAATTCGTCGACGAGTGTCTCACGAACGAGAAATCCTATATAAATATATAGGGTGTATTAATGGATAGTCAGTTATACCGTTATATACTAGGCAATAGTACAAATCTACTTTTAGCATAGATATTAATAGTGAAAGAACGTATTCAACATGATTGTAACAAATTTTTCCCTTTTTGTTGCAGGTGTGCCGTGAAGGAACCTCTGCTCGTCTCGCTTGGCATTTGTGATTTATTTAGAATCTGTAAGTCTTCGCTTGAAAAAACACATACTGATAAGATATCAAACTAGACGGAATGTAAATAGGGGTTTGTATCCAGCAATACATGACACTCTTGTATTATATTTATTATGTATGAAATATCGGACAGCCCAACGTTAACCACTGATTGAGTGTGTACATATTGATGACGAATAGATGTAGGTATATGCAAAATTCAGGAGATTATTTTTCAAAATATTACATCAAAATCAAGAAATTTTTTGGTAGGAGAGAATTTTTTCATTACCGAGAAATTTTGTTTCTACCTAAATTGAAGGTATCTCAAATTAACTAACTTACAAAAATCTCTTCGTCATTTTGCGAGCGATTTGTAATTGACACTTCCAAAATGTATTACCTATTACTTGTAAATAATGATTACTTACTTGAAAGAATATGTATTACTCCTAAAGGAAAAAATACGCGCAGTCAAAACTCGCTTTACATGTTTTAGAATGAGAGAAAAAAGTACTACTATGATGACCTACACTAGGTATCTTCTTCAGAATATTGTTCTTCATTTTTAAGCTTCCATAAGACTGAAACTTTTAGTTATCGAGGTAAAAAAAAAATGGATTGACTACTGAGACTTTCGTCATTGTTGGATAAAACACAATAGGTACGTATATTTATTATAAGAATGGAAGTAAATATAAACATTAAGGTGAAAAATTCAAGTCAGGGTCTCTTATGATATTGAAAAATGTATTTGAAGGGAATAAGTGTTGGAGCGTGGGGTGGATAGGAGTGAGTTGCCTTTAGAGATACGAGAAACTATTTTTCCTTATTGGTTCATAATATTGAATCTACTTCTGGTTCTCTCGCAAGGTTAGTTTACTGTGAGGGATGGACGTGGTGAGTCAGAAACAGAAGCGTGAATCGCACGTGAATGTTCGATGTCGAAAGTTGGCGCTCTTCAATCAAATGCCCTCTTTTCTCAAAATATAATTTTAGTCAACCAGTTGTGCTTTCCAAGAATCAAATTTTGTATAAAAGGCACCCACAATGTAGAAACAACGATGTTCTGCTTGTAGGAACTTTCTGACGAAATAATCTTCATTATCAACCACGCGCGATAATGCCATTGGCAGTACACTATTAATGGAAAAGCTTCGTTCTTCGCGGACGGGTGATTTATTGAGCAAAATGGCTGGTGAGGGGGGGGGGGACCAGGTAAGTCATTTTTTGGTGAAAATCAAGATTTCTTCACTGTTGGCGTTATTTTGTGTCAGCTTTTGCTTGCGAGCATCAGATTGAGTCCTCCATGCTTCCTATTGGCTGGGGCGTTAGTGATTATTCGGTTTACTCTCATTCCCGAAATTTCGGTTTCGAGAACAGACCGGTAACTGAGTTTACTTGCTTTTTCTCAGTGTACTAAATTGTGCAGGCAAGTAGGTTTTCTTAAGATGGGTGAGCAGGTAAGTCTGAAAATTTGGTTGCTCGTAACCAAGTAAGTATGACAATTAGACTGCACGTAACCAGGTAACTCGGCAATAAAAAAAAAATAAAATAAAAAAAACCATTTAATTTACCATTAAGATGAAATTTGAGGGGCAGTTTGAGCTATCATTTCGGTTTTAAGATACATTCGTGAGAAAATGGCAGGGTTACTTATCAATTATTGTGGATTCCTGAATTAGGAATAACATTTGAAACTTTGAAATGTTCTCCTGTAAAATTCCATTTTTTGTACTTACTTGGTATCCCCCGGCCAAATAATAAACCTATTTTGTCATAATTTGCAGAAGTCCTGGTTACTCAAAAGATCGAATCGTTAACTTAAGGTTACAAGGTCCTTCCCTTCCCTCTGGCAGCTCCGCTGATTGGACGGGGTAGGCAAGATAAGTTGTAACTCAACGAACACTATGAAATCTAAAGTTTGACACCAAACGCCAACTTTCAGATCATTAGTGTTTAGTGTTGAGTGAGATCATTGGTGTTTTGTGGAGCTGCCTCTTGAGCGCGATTCTATCCTCCCAAGAGGGATGATTACGCCACTTGAAGATCTTCTAAATATTACGATTCATTTTGAGTTTGGCATTTAATTGGAGCAATGAAGAACAAAATGCCTAAATCAGCCGCCAAAGAGCAGATGTTTTTATCAATATTCCATTGAGGGTAAAAAACCCTAACGTCCGACGATGACTGTGACGGCCTGCTTGTTACAGTTTTCCTGAATGACTTTCTGTCATACAGGTTCTCCTGAACCGAACAATTGTTTTGAATAATTTTGATTGAATGAAACATTCATTCTAGAATACAAGTACATTTATTAACACTAAAATACGCTTACTGGATAAGACAGTAAATCGTTTAAATTTTTCACTCTATGAGAAACAGTCTTGACATACCACAACAAAAACCAACAAAACCTCGGTTTTTCGTTGTTTGATCGGCAAAGAATAGTAGTGAAATAGGATTTAATTCAAAATGGCTAACATTACCGTCAAATTTTCCACAACTTAGAGGTTCATAGTAGCTGTATTCCTCAAGAAACAACTCGCTCCTAGCCGGGCCATATGGTTATAATAATATCTTTTGGTTCAGGGAAAGTATTTTTGGTGTCTAGTTCCCGTCAAAAACTCACCTGAAAAAAAAACAACCAAAAAACAAAAAAAAAAAAAAAAAACGCTGCAAATCATTGCTCAAAGGTTTATTATTTTCTGTATGATCACCCTTCTGTATAGATCACTGGTTCTCCATCAATAGCACCTACCACCATCTGTATTCTCCCTTGACCTTCCCTCTCAAATTTCAGCTTCCTGCGTTCAATAGGATTGAAAATGGCTTCGGAACTCACTCAGCTGATCAGTGATCTGAAGAGTGAAGAAGATCTCCTCGAATGCTGAAGACGCCTGGAAGAGCATTTCCATTCAATAGGATTGAAAATGGCTTCGGAACTCACTCAGCTGATCAGTGCTCTGAGGAGTGAAGAAGATCTCCTCGAATGCTGGAGACGCCTGGAAGAGCACTTCCATTCAATAGGATTGAAAATGGCTATGGAGCTCACTCAGCTGATCAGTGATCTGAGGAGTAAAGAAGATCTCGAATGCTGGAGACGCCTGGAAGAGCACTTCTATTCAATAGGATTGAAAATGGCTATGGAGCTCACTCAGCTGATCAGTGATCTGAGGAGGAAAGAAGATCTCCTCGAATGCTGGAGACGCCTGGAAGAGCACCTTCATTCAATAGGATTGAAAATGGCTTCGGAGCTCACTCAGCTGATCAGTGATCTGCAGAGTGAAGAAGATCTCCTCGAATGCTGGAGACGCCTGGAAGAGCACTTCCATTCAATAGGATTGAAAATGGCTTTGGAGCTCACTCAGCTGATCAGTGATCTGAAGAGTGAAGAAGCCTTTGAGCAATGATTTGCAGCGTTTTTTACCCACCAACATTTTTTTTACCTACCAACTTTTTTTTACCTACCAGCTAGGTACTACCTACCACACCATACTGGCTTCACACCTTCACAATCAAGTTTATTAGAAAGAACTAAACGCTTCACACTCGATTCAAAAACGCTGCAAATCATTGCTCAAAGGTTTATTATTTTCTGTATAGATCATCCTTCTGTATAGATCACTGGTTCTCCATCAATAGCACCTACCATCATCTGTATTCTCCCTTGACATTCCCTCTTAAATTTTAGCTCCTGCGTTCAATAGGATTGAAAATGGCTTCGGAGCTCACTCAGCTGATCAGTGATCAGAAGAGTGAAGAAGATCTCCTCGAATGCTGGAGACGCCTGGAAGAGCACTTCCATTCAATAGGATTGAAAATGGCTTTCGAGCTCACTCAGCTGATCAGTGATGTGAGGAGTGAAGAAGATCTCCTCGAATGCTGGAGACGCCTGGAAGAGCACTTCCATTCAATAGGATTGAAAATGGCTTTGGAGCTCACTCAGCTGATCAGTGATGTGAGGAGTGAAGAAGATATCCTCGAATGCTGGAGACGCCTGGAAGAGCACTTCCATTCAATAGCATTGAAAATGGCTACGGAGCTCACTCAGCTGATCAGTGAGCAATGATTTGCAGCGTTTTTTACCTACAAACATTGTTTTTACCTACCAATTTTTTTTTACCTACCAACTATTGGTAGGTACTAACTACCACACTATAATGGCTTCACACCTTCACAATCAAGTTTATTAGAAAGAACTAAACGCTTCACACTCGATTCGAAAAATAGAAAGCTTGATATGGAAATTTGATTACTGGTTACGCAGAAGGCAAAACTGTATACAAATCGAAGAAATGAACAGCGATCGCATTTTAGTCAGATAAAATTTGAACGGAGATTAGACCTCTTTTGCGATTCACACTCATGATTCTGTTTTATCGAAGGAAAACCTTCAAATACTCGTAGGGACCGAACGGTTTGTCCTACAGAGCTCCGGGTGGTCTCAAAAATTTTTAAAAATTCTGTACTATTTAAAATTGGTGAAAAACGATACCTTTATTTCGAGAGTTTTCGAGTTAGGGCACTCTTGAAAATTTCAACCCTTAATTTTCACCCCTTAGAAGTGACCTACATCAACCAAAAGCTTCGCGGCACAACTAGACCCCAAATGGAGCCCATATACCAAATTTGAACCAAATCGGTCCAGTGTTGCTAAGAAAAGTGCCGCGTACGGCGGACGGCGGACGGCGTACGGCGGACGGCGTACGGCGTACGGCGGACGGACGGAAATTTTTTTATTCGATTTTCGGATTCTACGTACCTTGAAACGTAAAACATCAAATTTTGAGGGGGGGTTAAAATTTTTTTTTCTTGCTCGATTCCAAAGGCTTATTATTGAAAATAATAAACCAAAAACCAACAACAACCAAGTGATATTTGGGGAGATGAAGTTCCAAAAATTATAAAGTTGACTACCAAAAACTCTAATGAATTATTAATATTTACTTTCAAGCAGTACCCGAAACGCATCTATAATTAAAAGCCTCTACAAACAAATTCGCGATTTTAAGTTAGTATGATTTATTTTGAATTTCAAATCGGGTGCATTTCTTTATAATAAATATTCTGACTTTATTTTATTCACCTTTTGCTTTAAGTTCTAACTAGTTGATGAAATGATCCTTGAGGGTCGAATAGTGTAAGTCCAAGCCATCCCTATAAGTCTGCGTAGAGCAGTAACAGGAGTGTTCCTATAGATTTATAAACTCCTATTTCTATCAAAATATCCGTAAGATGTAAGTTCTACGCTTTTAAAACTGAAACATAAGGTTACAGTTTCGAATGTAGTCGCAAATTTAATCAATAATTAGAATTGTCGATGGTAGGATCGACAATTTTTTGATGAGAATTCTGATGATTGTTGATTGCAATAATGTACGAAAAGTCTGTGTATAATTATTATGTATTGAACATTGGTATAAAGAAACCCACTTCGTCAATTTTATCTCACATCAACAGAACAGCAAGATTCGATAACTTTCTTCTCTTTCAACAAATTGTTTCGCTAATTCTTTTCACTACACTTCTCTATAAATTATTCTTCAATTCGAACCCTTTATTCCTGTATTCGTCTCTATTTTTATAAAATCAAAAGACTGAACGCAGGAGATTTCTTTTTGTTTAAGTTGAATATTTCATCAACTCTAAAAATGTGCTGTGCTCAATCCGAAATTGTATAAAATTATTGCTTCTTGATTACTAAAATGATTGCGGAATTGATTCAATAAACTCTCACGCAATATTTTATGTGAATTGGTGCTGTCGTTTGGATGGATATGATGAGTACCCACGAAAAAACTGACTACTGTAAGATTTTGAGCAGTTTGTGTTCAAAATGAAGGTTCACGGATCGTCTATGTAAATGTATATTTATTGTATAATTGTCTTCGAATGTATAAAGGTATTTGGATGTACATAATGATTATTTGAATTGCAATGGTGCGCGTTCGAAATAAATATTTTGTATTGATCACACGTTATTTCACCTTTGAACCAGGTTCTTATGAGTGGATATTCGCATGATATTATGAACAAATTTTCAGAGAGTTTAGAAGGTGTCAGGTGTTCGACAATTTCCCTATTCATTTCGCCACAAAAGGATAACAAAAGGTAAGTAGTAAATCGGAAAAACACGTAGAATTTCAAAGTACCAATCTAGCAGTAATATTGTCAAAACAAAGCTGCAAATCATTAAACAACGGTTCATTATACAATTTTTTTCCAATGGTCAATATTGTCGTTAAATAAACACCTACACTATACATAAGCCCTGTACCTACCCTTTTTAGATTCAGATCCCTAGTGAAATCATATTCCTAAAATATGATAATTTTTCAAATTTTCAAGTTTCGAATGACTTAGATGTCACAGTTGGCAGGGTGGTCCCGCCCAGGCGGGTGGGGAGAGTGACGTCATAATAATTCGAAACTTTGAAAAATCATAGAAAAAGATCTACTCATCCAAAAATAGAACGGCTGGTGTCAACATTTTCAGAATGAGGTCTAATTTCAATTAAAAATTCAAAGAAAACAAAAAAAAAAATCAGGCGCAACCCCCATTTTATCGGAGGTCTATGGTAACTTTGGAAAGTGCCGTCAAATTCTGAGTGGGCTTAAAATTTTGTTTTCTCGCTCCACTCCCAAGTTTCATTTTTTAATCGATAAACCAAAATGTCTATTTTCAAGTGAATGTTATTTCTTTGTTTGTAAAAGTTGACAAGTTCTTTGATTTTTCAATGTCTTACCTCCAAAACAAACTGGACTAAAGATATACAATTAAAACAATTTATTTGATTTTGACAAATTCAAAATTTCATTCTTGTTCGACTAGGTTGTGATTTTGCAGTAACTAAAATACATAATTATCATGCATACACAACTCTTTGCGGAGGAATTAGTGTTGGAATTACATTCAAATTCTTACATGTTATTGGAATAAGATTTACCAAGTCTAACAATTGATTTTCTTTTAGTGAGGTTCTGAATCGTTGATGAATATTGGTCACAAAATAAATAGGTTTCGTCATTTTCAGCATATTTTTGTTGAATAGGTACCTACTTTTGAGTGAATACCAGCTCATTGTTAATAAGGCTTAAAATAAAGGGTGGAATATAGATTGTCCAAATATCGTGAGTTTTGTCAGAAAAAACTGGTTCAATCTCGACACAAAAGTGCATTTATCATGTTGGGAAGGAGGAAGTGAGAGATGGAAGTAGGCAGTTCGAACAATCGATACGAAAAAGACCATCTTGATACGCACAGCTGTCATGGCAGTTACTGTTTAGATATAAAGAAGGGAGGGCGGTCAGTGGTGTATATTTAAAGGGGGTGAGTTTAATATGAAAGGGGTAGGGGATAGTGCGGAGGGAGTAACAGCAAGCAATTGTTGGGGATGAAGACAGAATCAACTTGCAACATATTTTCGTTCTTGACACATCTCTTTCGTGAGTTGAACTAATAAAATAGTGTGATTATTGGGGCTTTGATACTACAGCTAACTGAACAGAAAGGTAAGCCAAAAAATTATATTGTGATGCATTTTTGGAAGTTTGGGTACCTACGTTGGTAAGTATAAAGAGTTGCCATATACGTCCATTCGAAATAACTTGAGAAGTGAGGCAATAGAACATGTGTGATACTCAAGTTTTTCGACCGTGTCCAATACTGAAGAGACTTAAATATTATAGATCAGAGGCTTAGAGCTAAATATGGCATGAAAACGGCTAATCGTAATACAAACAACTGACTCGGGGCGAGCTAGTATGAAGTTAGTTAACCCTAAAGTAAAGTAAAAAGTAAAAAAGTAAAGTAAGCAACCATTTCAGGTTGAATTTTCGTCCGACTGCCATTCTTGGCGTCGCGGACGTCATCAGCTGTCTCCCTAAGGGGAGATCAGAATTTGTTCTGATGATTTCGCTCATGGCTTCCCAAACATCACCGCCCTGGGTTGGAACGAGAGATTGCCGATCGTCTAATAGACAGAAAACTTTCTGCTAGCGACCAGATTCGAACTCGCATCCCCGCAAGACGGTTCTTATCTTATCACCGCAGTCGGGTACACTGTCCACTAGACCACCGACATCCACAAGTTAACCCTAAAGTACACCAAACGATAGATAATTCCCAAAAATCAGTGGTGGGCGGAGGTTTTGTAGCATTGGGACGGTGCTTAGTAAAATCTTTGTTTGTTGTCCAGCCTTACATAATTTGGTGTGAAAAATCTTTTGATAAGGTTTCTGAGGCCACAGGATTATCCATAGTCAATTTATGGTCAAATAACCGAATCCATTTGCCAATTTTTTATAATGTCCAAGTCTTGTAACAGATATAATAAAAATTTAATCGATACTTATATTGTACGAGTGGAAAAAAACCGTATGGGCAAATTCATGATCATGTGCGCCATGATTACCTCATAAAATCCGCTCGCTGTCAATAATGGGTAACTGAGAGTAGCATATTTTGTTTTTGAAGTCGTTATCTTTGTTCTGGGACTCGTAAAACTAATGTAATATGAAACTTCTTGTACACATCTTAAACAATGAAACATTCTTCATCATTTAATAGTATAACTAGGCTAGCTAATTTAATAACTGTCAGTAACTTTTAAAAGCTACTTAACAATATAATAACTAATTTATTTAACTCACATTAGAGTTAAATAAACAAAATCCAAGGAATTAGAATAGGAGGAGACTAGCAATACAGGCTCACAGTACAGATAATGCCGTTAAATTAAATTAGTAATTTATTGGTGGAGATTGGCACTACCAGCGCAAAAGTAGCATGATGTGAAATTTTTGAGTATTTCAGAGCGTTTTGGCCTTACATCTTCCGCCTCCCCCCTCCACAGAATACAAAAACGTTTATGGGTGCTGCTGGTCAAAATGTTGCTTCCGAGTCTACCAAGGAAGAGGAAGCATTGTTTTTAATGTTCCAAAGAAAATTTGCGCAAAGTCTCTTGTGCTTGTATCTCAATTAACCGTTTTTCAACACAAAACCCCTCCACTAATTCATTCAATTTGCATGTGGAGATCTAATGCAGTGTATTAGAGTCGTTGACTACACTAGCCGACTACTATAAGGGCGCTGATTACAATTTTTACTTTCCCTTTGTTAGAAAAAAATCATAATAAAGCATAGTGTGACCAAAGAATATGTATTTGAAAAATTGGGATGTTTCCAGATGGTGGTAAAGTGTTGTTTCTCTCATTTCAAAAACTGCTTGAATAATCGGTCAATACTGAATGACCTTTGAGCTGTTACAGCTATGTGGTATGTTGATTTAATTGTTGCTGAGAGGTTGATGCGAATGTCAGAATGAACGATATTGAAAGGGAGTTACACGGAAGTTTTTATCGGAACAATATAGGTTGACTAGAATGATTCAGAGACAGGAAAATCATTTGAGGTTATGACCACGATTGTTTGCCAGACGAGGAATGACTACTAATCCTTTCGACCAAACATTTCTGTCCATCATCAGAGCACTGGATGGTCCCAAGAAATAAATCAAATCGAAACCAGATAAACATCTGACTCCTGCCTTTTTCGAAAGTGACATATTTACATTATTTTATTATTTTTTTTCACTGATTATCGGGTTCAGTTAAGCTATGTTGGTGTCTACTGAGGCGCCTGCTGATGTCATCAACACTTCCGTATGTGAAGGTTTGCAAACCTTCTTGTGTTAATGGTAAGCCGGGTTCCGATAATGTTGTATCATTTTTACACAATTAGTACAATATGTCGTTTCTGAACATTCCAGAACAGTTGTGGTTACCTTTTGTGAATTACTAACCCTCAGAGAAACAAGGTAAATTCAACTTGAGCTAGATCATAATCACTACATCAGCTCTAGGCACTCAACAATTTACGTGATATGGAAATAAATATTTATACACAATTTTATGTAGTACGGATACGCGGAAGCTATGTGCTACACTCACTTGGCACAGTTTTTTAAGCTAAAGCGGAAGTTGAATCATTTGCGAAGGTGTGAGTGAATCCGTATCTAACGTGGTGTCAAATATCATTCACATTTATTAGTCAGAGTAGAATTCTCAGTATGGAGCCCTGGTACATAACAAGAAGAACAGTTCCTGTAGCCCAGACATCGGATACTATTTACCTGGCTTCTATTCTCTGGAATATTTGATATGCCATTCGTTTGCTGCGAGTCCACAGTTTTTTAGGAAAAGACCGATGAAGAACAAAATCTTTAATTCGTAAGGTGTAGGTAAATTGAATTTATGCTGTCATCACCGTTATTGATTATTGTATGCTTCCCAGAACATAATTTACATACCCGGCATGCAGGCTACCCTCAACCGTGTCTCGAGATCGAGGGGTTCAAGGACTCAATGTTGCAAGTGATACCAGCAAAGCCTCGATGTCGAAATCCTGTCCAAACACACCTACTCGTACATAATGCGAGTTCCACCTTTCATAACAGTCGCCCTCTCATGAGAGCGTCTTGTCATAACATCGATACAACCAAGGCCGCGTCAGCTCCCACATTCGATAACATGTTTTGGAAATAGGGTGATGTTTGGTCTACCGATCGTGTCTGGTCGATCTTACGAGGAATCATGACTGCCAATGTCTCTTTGACGAACTGTTTCAAAAACATTACTCGTGAAGTTTCAAGATTTCTTGGTTGTGTAGACGAACGTCTAAACCATACTGGCAGGATTAGTTCATGAATCCTCCGCTAGGGATAGTTAAGTGTTTTTTTTTCAGATGAGAATCTCATCTGATGAGCTCAGGTACTTATTTTGATAAAGCTCGAGATAATGCGAAGCAACTGATTCAAGGTAAAAGTTTTTATTTATCGTGCTGGTTTAGACGTTTGTGTTGTGTAGACCCTTCCAAACACATAGTCCATGGTAACGGGAAGGAATCCACAGTGGTCTCAAAAACCTGTATCTTGGCTTCGTAAGAGTCAATGTCGATGTGGCTTAAGGCTTTTTTCCAACATTGATTTTGGAGGAAACTAATAAGTTGGTACCTAATTTGAAATTTCAGAATCTGAATTCCTAATTGATTACACCATTGGGAACCAAAATTTATTTTTTAGTAGATCTAGGATTACCTACCTAATTAAGAAAAAACTTCAAAATTTTTTTATAAGTTATTGAAATTATAACAGCATTAACACGTTAACTGCAGAGCTGAAAACAGTGACTTGTCCACAGTGCGATAGGGGGTCAATGGGCCCCATGCGGAACTCCCCCATAGTGCGTTGAGGGGTCAATCGACCCTTCATACCTTACGCCATTGATTCTAGTCAGGGACAATGAAATCAGAGCCTTTTGGCAAAAACTCATTTGATTCCTTTAAAGTAGATTTACCTCTACCTAAAACAGAGCCAGGACATCAATATGACGTTTTTCCCAGTAAAACATGGCCAAATTGTCAAAAAATGGCGTTTATTACTAGTTTTCGATGCTTTTCCAATCAGTAAAACATTTTGCCGATTCAATATTCTTTTCAAATCATTCCATCCTACATTTTCTATTGTTCACAAACTACCTGATGAATGCAACATTTCCTAGTCGGCTGCTTCATGGAGACGAATGAAGAAGAACGGGACACACGAATCATCAAAATATCGACCCAAACGACCATACAAGTTTCAGCAAAATTTTAATTTAAGTTTTATTCTGATGTCCAAAATTGAACATTTAAGTATTACTGGATACTTTTTGGAGGTTTGAACGTTGTGTGGGGGGTATCCTCTTCCAGTAGTACGGGATGCAAAATAAAGAGAATTGTAGAAATGTGAAAAAATTAACATTTGCATGACGCTGCCTGCTGAATGGTAAATTCCTAACCGTTTACTTTGTAATCAAAATTCATGATAAATTATTGTGGTAATTTTATTATAATTTGAATTATCAAAACCTCGAACTAATTAATACTTAAGTTTCAGAATATTGGGGAATTGATGAGGGAGGATTCATCATTGAGTTTTTGAATAAATAATCAATATAATTATTATTACTGAAATTATATTGATGGAGGACGGATGAAAATTGTGAGAAATGCATTCCGCAAAGATTTTCCATTTCGATGATACGGTCAAGCTTAAGTTTACTTGGGACCATCGAGAGTTCAAACACCACAACCTCTGAGAATAATATCGAAATTGGATGGAAACTTAAGCAGTTACGGTAAGGCATACGGTAGTGAATTTGCTGTGCATGCCGAAAGGCTGCTTAAAAATGCAGAGTGGACCATCTCTAAACATTCAATCAAAATTTTAATGAAAATTCAATGATTCTATAGTTTTGCCAGTTACAAGGATTCAACAACACAGACTGACTGATGTACTTTATAATTGTTCAGGAAGGCCTAAAAAATAATTTTTTTCTTTCCTTAAGTGAACAAAAAATGCTTCTTGCACCATGGTAGACTCAGAAACAAAAAAGTTTCTGAGTTATATAAAATTTTCTATGGATAGTAAATAGAAAACAAGTTTTAATAAGGTGAATTATGAACTTGGAAAGTACCTCTATAAAACGAATTCCTTTGAGGGTCCCTATCTTTTTCATAAAAAAAACCCCATTTATCTTTGTCAATTTGCTATTCAAATTTGTAATTTTGTCTTGATTCATTATAACTCTCCATGGTGCTATTGAGTATTTTAAAGGAATTTGAATCTTGCTCTTTGATTTCCCGCGATTTTATGGCTGACGAGATTTTTGATCGATTCAAAAAGGTTATGACCTGAGCGGATGCTTTTCAATTCGTGAATGGTAGGTACCTCTGAATGTGGAGCGTCTGAACCAGATTTCTACATCCTGGCCTGCCGATATTACTTGCATCATCAGAACGTCCTTGAACCGCTCGGTCTCAGGACCCAGAGAAAGCCCCCTGCAGACCAGAAGGGCACGTTAATGATTCGCCCGCGGAGTCAAGGGCCCGAGAATAAAATACAAGTTCGTTGCCGTCGAAATATTTACAACTCTCGTAGGTTGAAAAGATTATCGGTTTTCGAACGGGGAAACGTGATTTCGTAAGGATGAATAAACGGAGAACATGGTGCCCAGAGCTCGTTCGAACTGATGAATTTCGTTAAGGCAGGAAGCCCCTCGATTTTTTGATTCGATATAAATAAATGCATACAAACGACTCCTCCCACACGTATAATTGCTACGGGAGCCAAACTGTTTTCGGCCGTCGATAGAATATAAATCGGGAAACATCGTTCATTCGCATACCTACTCAAATATACACCGACACGCACCACGAATAAATTCGAACCAATTCATGTAGGTACCGTCTCATTTTTAATAACAAGCAGGATGAACCAAATCCAGCATCATCAGTCAATAGATTGATCCCTGAATCTCCGTTCTAGTTTAATTTTGTTCATTTCAATGAAATATTTGAAGTTGGTAGACGAAGATAAACCATTTTCATTTAAATTTGTCTCTGATTAGTCCAAATCGTACGTTCTATGTGTTTACCCGTCAGTTCCTGTAATATTTCCTCTTGTTTATATGGAAGAATTTAAGTATGGTAGACAGGGTAAGTGAAACCTAAAATTGTGTCATAAGTTGTCACGTCTTATTTTCAACTTCCATTCAATCTTACTCCAGGGATCTTCATCCAAATTTTTACTGGTAATCACTAATAGCCGGAACATTTTCCAAATTTTCAGATTGCTAACTTTCATACTTTCTAAAGAGAAACATAAGAAACCAAAATTTGGCCAATTCTCCACTTGCTCCTAAACTTAGGTACCTAGGAGTAATACCTGTGTGAATTTTCTCTAAAATGCAGTGACAAAGAGCGGGGTAGGTCCCAAAAGAAAGAGTGGAATCAAATAATCCCGGGGAAAATAGCCTAAATTTTACAAGTTTTTTTATTTATAATTTTATACTCAAATATTATCTTAGTTTTTTTTTCAAAACTTAGTTTGTCATAAGTGGTTTTTCATAGTTGTGAATTGTAACCTAACTAAATTTTCATTGTTATCTATTTTTTATACGCCTACATTTTAAATCTATTGTTTTTGGTGAGAGTCTGTTGCTATAGTTATTTTGAAAGTTTTCGACTTTTTGACCGACTTCAAAGCGCCAGTGGCGCGCGAGGGAGGAGGTTCTCTTTCTGCTCACTGCTTGGGTGAGAACCCGATGAAGAGAATGGGTTGGTTGTTGCGCTCTCCTCATATGTGACTGCCATTGAGCGCCAATGAAGGAAATATACTAGTATTTTCCGAAAACTAGGCGATAATGGCGTTTTTCTGGATGACCCTGGTCCTGATAGCTAACGATTCATAATTTTTCCCCTTTCAATGAAACTCCGAGACTACATTTTCAACAAAACTAGATACTGTTGTGGATTTAACTACTCCATATTGTTTTAGCTAGAACTAGACAGCGTGAGTTCTGGTTCTGATCATGAATTGGTGTTTCGTTCTCGTGAGACTGGTTTAGATCAAATTTAATACCAACTCCAGTAGTCAAGCAGTTCGCATTTCCAGCTATTATTGCTTCATTGTGATCCTCCGTCGTCTCTTCACTTGCATTCATGATTGGATATAATTTTTGATGTCATTATCACGAGGAAATGTCTTAATTATATCATTGAATTAACGGTACAGTTACATTATTTAGGGATAATCAGCTGTAATGATAATATTTCCATTGTGTTAGTGTCATCTCCTTCATTCAAACAATTGGGATCTCGAGCCTGATTTTCATACAGTAAAAACACCAATTGGGTGTGCATTTTTTCAAAAATTTTTAATAGAAAGTAGATTTAATTTTGAGAATTTTGGCACCAGCTGTTCTCTTTTTGGATGAGTAGATCTTTTTCAATGATTTTTCAAAGTTCCGAATGTTTATGACGTCACGCAACCCTCCCGCCTGGGCGGGACCCTCGGGGTGATGTCATAATACTCGTAGTTCGAAACTTTGAAAGATCATAGAAAACGGTCTTCTCACGCTAGAAGGTCGCGGTTGGTGTCAAATTCTCAGAATGAGGTCTAGTTTAGATTAAAATTTACATTAAATAGTTTTTCCGACCAATGCGTACACCCTATTCCACGCACTTTCCCAAAATCTTCTCAGGAGGTCGAAAATTTGTACAAACGTACGTCTAAATCGATAACCTAAATCGATTTATTAATATTTTTTCTTGAACACTTGTAACGACACACACGGGACAATGTGGTTAACACAACTGAAAACATATTAATTATATTCTAGTTGATGTATGAGAAAACAGATTACTTGCTTTGTGGAGAGTCTTCAAACATGAGTGAGTGGACATAGCCCATTAGGTCACTGATGACGATGAGATTTCTTCAGTTAAAACCATATGCAATGTTTACATCGGAAGTGAGATAGGTTGTCGATCGATGATACCCATAAGTACACCCACGAGGTATAATCACTACCAATCTATATGGTGCTATTTGTCATTAGTACCGACCTTACTTGCATGACACGATACAAAAAACGGGAAAAAACATCCAAGTAGATTCACCATCAGCTCACAACAATTCCTAACCCGGAAAGACAAGTGATAATGAAACTGCATTTCTGTCGGGTATAAAAATCTATTTTGCCAGCGAGGTCAAGGCGCATGATATCACGATTAGCATCAGACCCGAACACGCCGCGTTCCCTTTGGCTTCGCTATTATTGAATATCGAATCGGCGTGCTCACTCACCTTCGCAGATAAGTTGGTATTTACATAACTTCATCGCTGAGGTGTCGTCAGCGGAGGTGTTCTCAAAGTGCAAGCCGGACTGCCTCATCAAGTCGGAAATATTTCAATGTGAAGGTCAGAAGCCATTTCACGCCTATTCTGGTTGACATTTCAATTGGTGTAGGATTTAAATTATAAAATTAAAAGTTTATTATAATTTAGCAAAAACACGTATACTTGTCTACACACACGATTCTAGAGAGATATCAAAGGACGTACAGAGATTTATGTCAAATTTTGCTAGACAAGAGTTGACATACCACATACGGCGCCTTACTTTATATTTAATTAGCTTTGTTAATAATCCCACAAAAAGATAAACGGACCAAGGGCTATATCCCTTGACTTCCAAAGGGAGAACGGTAGGGGAGACCTTCCCTAGGTGGGGACAGACCTCGCACCTACATTATGTCTTCCCTTTAAAAGGACACGTCCGGTCTCCGAACCGCACAACTTGCAATCTAGCTTACCCTTCACTTGGATCAGTCTATCTGCGATTCACATTCAAAGTCAAATTCTGCCTTTGTTTACTTCTACCTCAACTGATTGGGAATGGGGTCAACTGGAATTCAACTCCTGCTTTGCCTAGCTTTTGATAAATTTATTACCTTCTTCAGGGCTTGAAGGACTTTTACTCAGTGAGCTTACCAAGCGTCAGCGTGAAATGAATCGATACGGTATTAAATGGAGAAATGAATGAATTAAACACCAGCTACCAGGAAACAATCAGACAACAGGCTTGGAGAGAATACTGGAATTCAACTATCCAATTCAAATTATCTAAGTTACTATTCTCTCTAAGCTGTGATACACTTTTACACTTCTCTAATTGTTTCCCAAAAGCTGGTGTTTAATTAAATATTTTCTTCATTTATTACCGTAAGATTTCGTCTTCAATCTCCACCATCTCATTCCATGTTGGGGTATGATCACTGAGTAGAACGTCCGTCAAGGCCCGAAGAAGCTTGGTGGGGCGATTTAAATACTTGCTGGTTGTTTATTTCCCTTTATCCCTTTACATTTTGCCTACTCATACCTCGAAACAACTTGTTACTTAAATTCTCTTTCACAGCGCCATCACAATTTGTAGAGACGAAAGGAAGAACTATCTGAACTATAAACACCTGTTTCATATCTCTTTAATGAAATGATCGAATGTCGATCGATCAGTTCACAATCACATCCATTGGTTGAATTAAGTTATCAAATTGGAATGGAGACTCTCTCAACAGTCTTAGCCAATTTGAGACCTATATCCTAAGCAGTAAATCTAATCCATAACAACTACTTACTTAGTCCAGCGCAAGGAGAAAAGCTAAATTGTCCTGAGTCAAAACTAACTAAATTCCGAAGTCAGAATAGTGCACTTTAAGGATCTCCTACAAGATTCTTTTAATTCGAAAATCATACAGGGTGTCTTAAATGTTGTTAACACCCTGCTAAAATCGTTACATACATGACAAGACAAAAAATCTTTCTTTTTGGAATCTTTATTTTTCTGTGAGGATCTCAAATATCGTATTTTTGTGCACGTGCACGTGCGTATGCGCAATTCGCACCGACTTTTTAATTTCAAATGAGAACACCCTGTTTTTATTGCACATTAAGATTCTACGTAAAATTTCATGAATGTTTGACTCCTCAGTTGATTTTTTTTACGGTGCGCAATCCGCCTGTCTGGGCGCTCAAAATTGCGCAAACCACCGATTTTCGGAAACCCCAAGTGTGGCTCATGTTTTTTCATTATCTTTCAACGTTCAATCACCTGGTGGTATTCATTTTTTAATTTGATTTGAATTTTTGAAATGGTGGTCGAAAATTCGGTTGTTTTTAGCAAAAAGTCGCTCTTTTTTTCGTCCTTTTGAGTTATGAAATGATTTTAATTAGTTCGTTAGTTAATTAGTATGATTAATTTCATAACAGTTTCCGAAGCAATCGTTGGTTTGTGCAACTTTGAGTGCCCAAGCAGGTGGATTGCGCGCAGTAAAAAAATCGACTGAGGAGTCGAACATTCATGAATGTTACGTAGAACCCTAATCGGTAATAAAAAGTTGGGGTTCCCTCTTGATATAAGAAAGCCGTTTTTCCTTGTCACTTAACGATTTTAGCAGGGGGGTTAGCAGCTTTTTAGACAGCTCTTCAGAACAGCTTCATAACATAAATAACATTTATAACGTACATAAATAATGTAAAAAATTAATTTAAAAAAATAAAATAATATAGTATTTATAACATGCATAAATAATTAATTATGTATGATCATATTATGATCATCTTTGTGAAAACACTGCATTTTTCGTTCAAGCAGGTCTTAAGCTGGGTAGCAATATGCCCAACCCAAACGCCATCAGATTTTCACAGGAGGAAATAATAGGGGTCTGTATCGATAGAAAAAATCCGGTTCAGATTGGACATTCGGGCCCCAAACGAGATATAAATTACCCCTGTTTGTATTTGTCTCCGAACCATAATACATTCCGACGACGTGTGACAATAGTTTCCAATTACCGGGACAGATGCGTCGAGGAGCACATTCGGATCAATGACTTTCGCCTAACAATACGTAATGTAAGTAGGTGATGGTAAAAAACGAACATGGAGGCCCGCATGGCGCCCGTATACAGCGCTTCATGGGGGAAACTTGTTCTGTCGGGGAGGCTGACTTACCCCTTTGGATTAGAACCTTAGGGGTGTCCCAAAGAAGGGGTCAAATCACGATTCTAAAAAATAACTGATACGTTTGTCAATCGCAGCGGCCATCTTTGTGGGGGAGCTTTGTCCTGTTTACAGATGTTTAAGTAGATACCAATGGACAACGGCTGCCATGTTGGGTGGGCAGTAAAGCTCCCTCACACATAAAACATGGGCTTTGTTGATTCGTTGGTGTAAAAATTGACGCTTTAAATGTTCTTCGCAATTACAATGATCCTGAGGCTCTCACTGATTGAACCGTACGGAGTCTATGGCCAATAATTTTGAACTTGGCACACACTTTACACTCCAAATTTAAACAAAATCGGGGTATTCGATCGTGAAAACTTGATTAAGGGAAATCACGTTTGATCATCCGCAGATGCTATAATTTCCCTAGTGATGATATAATACATGCCCATTTTGTAAACTATCTAATACAAGTTTAGCAAACATGGTGGAAATTGAATCAAGATATTGAGTGAGTATAAACAGACTTCACATAAGTAAACATAACGACCACGCTACCCGAAATACGCGTGAAAATGTTTATTTCGGAGAACCAAAACGTGTTTGCTTTTTTACAATCCAAAATAATAATAATAATAATAATAATAATAATAATAATAATAATAATAATAATAATAATAATAACACTTCTATAGGTGCAACATAAAAAGGGAGTCTTCCAATAATCAGAAATTTTTGGAAAATTTGGTTCAATTTTTGAAGTTTTCTAAGTCTGTGGTCATTCTTTGTCTTACTAATAACTACTCAAAACCTCTGGCCGATTTTGATGAAATTTGTATGGATTTATGCGGGTCAATTTTGAGATGGTCTCCTATGAGTTTTATGAAAAAAAAAAAAATGAAAAACACATTGGACGAACAGCAGCACGTTGTTCTACGTGAAAAAGTCATACTGCTCTATTAGAACTTCTAAAAAATCTTTTGAGCTTCCCTCTTGTGAGGAAGCAAAAAATAGTTAAATTTCAGGTTCATAAGGTCACTTACCGTTGGAGGGCTTTTTAAGGATGCCTATATGTAAAAATATGAAAACTAAAAACCGCACTTCAAAGTATCAGCTATACTGAAATGCTTAACGATAATTGAAGATAAGTGGTCATTATTGAGTGACCAGTACCTACTATAGAAATTGGAATGAAATTGACGACGTTAGTAAAACAACGAAGGAAACAATATCAGAAAATAAAGAAAGAAAGAAAAGAAAGTAAATATCACCCGCGGTTTACATTAGATTCTGAATTTCTAGGTTTGAATGCTCTAGGACACTCAGAACTGCAGAACCATCGGTAATTCAGCTTTCAGTACTTTACAACTGCGGTAATTCAGAGCCTCCAGCTCACCAGAACCTGCGGTTATTCAGTGCCTCCGGTACTATACAACTGCGATAAACCAGGGCCTCCAGTTTTCCAGAACCAACGGTCATTCAGGAACTTAAGGTCTCGAACCTGCTGTAATTCAGGGCCTTAAGTGCCCTCAGAACTTCAGTAATTCAGGACGTTCAGGTCTGTGGAACCTGTGGTAATCCAAGGCCTCCAGTACTAAGAACTGCGTACAAACAGACCTCTAGTTCTCCGAATCGGTTGTAATTCAGGACCTCCAGTTCTCCAGAATCAGCGGTGATTCAGGCCCTTCAGTACTACAGAACAGCGTTTATTCAGGACACCCAGCTCTCCAGAACCTGTAGTAACTCAGGGTCTCCTTTAGGATCCTCCACTATCCCTTAAGTTCTATCGCACCTCTTCAAAAACGTCATAATGAACTAGGGTAATGGCACCAGTCATTGGCCACTTAAGAACGTTTATCTTCATACCCACTTTATTTATGATGGTATTTGTTTCTTTCCTGGTGTTTTAGGAAGCTTATCATCCACATATTACGATACAAAAACAATTTCAAACAAATAAAAGTTCTAGTAAATATTTTTTTTCAACTAGTTTAGTAAAATCCGTTTTCCACCAGTCATTGGCCGGGTGTTCCTAATAATGGCCACCTTGTCACCAGTCATTGGCCATCCTACATTCATGGTTTTTTGCTCCACTGTGTCGGAAAAATTTACAATTTTTTTTCCGGCAGGCAGGCGAGAAAGCCTTGAAGATCCACAGATGGAGTTGGATCTCGTAAGATACCTTGAAGGGTCCGCGTTTTCAAGCTTATGTGGGATCCCCCACTAAAAAACACCTCCTTTTCTCGCACGTTGAAAGCTCAGCCTGGAACCGTTTAACTCATTACTTCAGGCTGTGTCCTAGACCGTCTCCTATGTCTGTGCTCAAATGTTTTCACTTATTTAATGAACTAAAAGGTCGGCTGACCAGAACTAATCGTGGAATTTATGCGTAATGAAACGAAGAACTGCTTACACACTCAATTGAGAACTGAAAAGCACAGAACGACAAACTATATATAGTACGAAGGCACTTTTTGGCTAAGGCTATTCACCAGAGAGAATTAATTTACCATTCCGAAGTAAATGAATTCACTCAAATTTATTCACCATTCCAAGACCTAAGAAGAATGGAACCAATCAAACGAATTTCTTACAGAAAGTAAGGTACCACTGGAGTTCCTGGAATCATTTTAGTGCCAGAAATAATAGCTTCTTGACTAAAAATTATCTGTGATAGTTCTGAATAATTAAGAGAGCCATTCATATAAGCATTATTCGTAGTTAAAACCACCTGGCCAATAATTGGGGTAGGAAAAATTCGCATCATTACAGTCATTAGCCACCCGGCCAATGACAGGAAAAATCACCCTTGTCATAATCCAGTTATTAGCCGGCCATATATTTTCTACAATTTGTGAAAATGCCATGTCCTGGAGGCAGAAATAAACTAATAATTTACTAGTGATCATGCAAATACAAGAAAAATTACATCAAATTTGAAAATAACCACACCAAACTCTTAAGAACGAGTTGAGGTCTGCTTATCGTTTTCATAAGAAACAGGTGTGATGATCATAATTCTTGGACCTTCGCCACTTAAAATGAGTTTGGGAGGTTTATACAAGGCTTCACTGTATCCTTCAAGATCCCATTGCCTTCTAGAATACAACTTAAAATGAGGAGAACATTCAAAATGATCCAAGAGAGAATTGTGTGATAAAAAACTAACTTGAAAAACTAGGTGGCCAATGACTGGGGGGTGGCCAATGATTGGTGCCTTTACCCTATGTTTTTGCCAGTCCTGCGGAATTGGAATAATCCTGTGGAATTTTCCAGTGAATGAGTTGTGACAATAAACGGACTTGAACCCAAAACAAATTGCAATTCAAAATCAAGAGATTCAAAAATTTATTTTGAAGACAGTTCAATAAATCTTCACTCGAAAGGAAATTAGATTCCTTCCAGAACTACTCAGGGCATCACAGATACATTCAACTAAGTTAAAAATTATATACATCTATTACCTCATATTTCATATGGCCGTGGAAAAACATTGAATTCAAAAGAGACTTAGCCAAGGATTTTCAGAGAGTCTACACAGTTCAAGGAGACGGGTCTGGTCAATTTTCAATCTGGTGAGCAGCCAGTATGATGTCGCCCTCACCCTGAAACTGAGCAAGAGGATTTCATAAATCTCTTGCAAATTAATTGGCGTTTTGTTTTCTCAAGGTCTCTTTAAATTTTGGAACCTACCGGTACAATAAACGGGAACAACCACTTGGTTCAGCACTTGCAGGATGCTCGTAGCCTTCGATTGTTTGATCTCCACGACGGTAACCAGGACGTGAAGGACGGCGAAAAAACAAATTGGAGAACCAATGACGAAATCAGTGAAATAGTTACTCCAGGGTATAGAAAATTACATAGGATTTCCACATGACATGAGGTCTTACCCAGAACAAAGGATTCGTAGCCCGAACGATTTCGCCTTCTTGCTTCCAGCAGTTTTGAGAGCCCGAAGAGCAAGTTTTCGATCAGTCGATGACCGCCCTTCCAGACAATTTTTAAACAAATTCTCGAGAAGCAGAACAAAGAAAATCTATGATTAAGTGAACGACACCGGACGGCAGCAACGAAAAAAGTGGAGATCGAAAAAAGTATGGCCGCTCCCTTTCTTCTGACCTCAATTTAATTTTGTTCTCCTTTACTTCTTCTTGATGCTGAAAAATTCCAAAATTTATTTCTACAACATTGTAGAATATGTTTTTCATTCAATTAAATTCAAGATATAAAAATAGGTAATGCATCGAGGTGCAAGATCTGGAGATGGCTCGTTCTAGACAATCTGCCGAAACCGCGAAAATATGAACGAAGCGGGACTCAATTTATTTTTCATGCTACAGAGTCGATTCACAAACCCAGCCTCCAACGATTACAATATTTGTGAACGGCAGCCATATTTGTGTAAGTTCCAGATGCTGTTTGCATGTGCCCACTCCGTTCCATTTTGGAAGGAATAGATTGTGGGGAACGCAACCCAACGATTACCTTGTTAATCATACCGTTTGAATAATATGTAGAGCTCCTGTCACGCTAGCGTGTTTCTTTTTCTTCGAGGATTTGTTGAGATTCGGAACAAAAGTGGAGACGTGTGGGTTTATTTGACTGATTGGTACACGAACGTTCTCGTAATTACGTTGAATGGTTTCAATGCCGTTCACCTCGGAGGTACAATTTGGATTTCACCTCTGAATCAAACTCCTCCGTTTTGAATCGATCTAGATGTACACATTTATTGATGTAATCATTTTCAACAAAAACATTTACTCGGAAAACTTTTCCACAAAAAGATGTTCATAAACTTAAAGACATTAATTACTACATCAAAACTGATGAATTACAGAATTTTAGAAGCTGTTTTATTTAGTTGTTGTTTCAACATAGTTGCTGATGATTCTTACAGAAATCGAATTGGCAGAGTAATTAATTCAGCAGGGGATACCTGGAAGGTCTACATAAATCGGTAATAATTCTCATTCATGTTGTACCTACTTATCTATCGAATTCACTATAGTTTGGATACTTACTTATTAAAGCTCAGATCAACACAATAAGTTTGTTTCGATTAAAATTGATGTCTCGTTTATTCTTTGTAACAAACGTGTATAGCCCTTCCAACTTGGCAGATAATTGTTAGATCGCTTCGAAAGTAAATTCTTCTCCACGCTTCCATATTCGGTCATTTTCTTCCCTTTTTCCACAATAATTCCCTCCTCTAAAACCAAGGTTGATTCCAAGGAGAACCAAGGGACCACCTATCGAGGAGTAAAATCATCAGGATTATCCTGACAACAATTAATTGTCTAGTAAAAAAGTTGAATATTCTGTATTGAAGACATCAAGTATTGGAATACCGTTGAAAAACAATTAAAAAAATGTATTAAACTTCTCTATGGACCGAGGGAAGCTATTAATTTTTATTAAACTCTTTCTTAGATGAGAGTAACACTCGCCAGCGGTCGTTAATCGACAATAATTACTGGGTTTTATGCAAATCGCATTATTTTCCGTATCGTTGTGTCCCTCCTTATTAATATTCTTGGTAAATGGAATTTTTTTCCAGCATAAGAACTTTATTATTCTGACCCTCCTGTAATGTATTACGGCATACGAAACAGGAATGTGTAATGCAAGTAAAGGATTTAATTTCCGCTAACCACCTAGCAAGTTCAATAATTGCTGTGTTGGGCGAGTAAGCAAGTACCCACCATCATGTACGCATACTTATGGTAGGAATTTTTCGCGATACTTATTTTTTGCCACAAAAAATGCAACGCGATTCCAGTAAACAAATTCGGCGACTATGAAGCAAGGTTTTCTAGAATTCTGCAATATATTACGTGCGTTTCAAATTTTTATTTTATTTTTTTTTTCAGAAAAATAAATTCTGATTATTCATGAAAAAATTTGCAGCGTTTTTCACCTAGGTACCAACTTTTTTTCTACCTACCAACCATTGGTAGGTACTACCTAACACACCATGCTGTACACACCTTCACAATCAAGTTTATTACGAAGGAATAAACGCTTCACGATTCGAAAAATAGGGAGCTTCATAATATGATATTTCCATATTATGGAAATTCGATTACTGGTTGCTGAGGAAGCAAAACTGAATACAACTCGAATAAAGATCGAGTTTTGGTTAGCCAAAAATTCAACGGAGATTAGACCTCTTTTGTGATTCACACTCGTGATTCTGTTTTATCGAAGGTAAACCCCTAAGTACTCGTAGGGGCCGAACGGTTTGTCCTACAGAGCTCCGGATAATCTCAAAAAATTTAAAAATTCTATACTATTTTAAATTGGTGAAAAAACAATACCTTTATTCCGAGAGTTTTTGAGCTAGGGCACTCTTGAAAATTTCAACCCTTAATTTTCACCCATTAGAAGTGACTGACATCAACCAAAAGCTTCGCGGCACAACTAGACCCCAAATGGAAACCATGTTCCAAATTTGAACCAAATCGTTCCAGTGTTTCTAAGAAAAGTGCCGCGTACGGTGGAAGGACGGAAAATTTTTAATTCGATTTTCGGATTCTACGTACCTTGAAAAGTAAACCAACTAATTTTGAGGGGGGTTAACATTTTTGGTTAATTGGTCGATTCCAATGGTTCATTATTGAAAATAATAAACCAAAAGTTGATTGGAGGGTAGGTACATATTCTTAGAGGAAATGCTGCGTTGTTGATCACAAAATGGAAAAAATGGAAAAAATCAACCTACTACGTGCTAATTAATTATTCATAAAATATCTTGCGTGTATTTTATTTCATCATTTTAATTTTCAAATTAGACCTACAACAATGGACATATCCATGATCTATTGTTTTTCTCTCTAAGGGAGATTTAATACAGTGTTATTAAATCCCAAATACTTATGTAATTATGTCGCGAATAATTTTAGATACTATTGAATTAGCGCATGTGTAAATTTGGAGCTCTTGCCTATTGGAAAATTGTTTAAATCATGAACTCAATTTTCAATGGCTTTTAAAATTATATTGCGGGTTTGGCTTTAGATCAATTTCTCAGAATTTGTTTTTTATAAGTTCATGTACGGAATTCTTAGTCAAATCTTCCAATAGTATCGATCTTGCTACATAATTGATAGGTGGGTAGAAGTTTTTGATATTTATAGAGCAATTATTGTAAACTTTGTTTTTATTTGGATGAAAAGTGAGCGTTTCGTCACTATTCTTGGGAATTTATTCTCCCTTGTCGATGTTTGTTTAATCGATTCATTTGGTCCGTGACCCTGACAGGGTTGCAAACAGTCTATCTAGGTCAGTTCGATGTCACAGAGACTTCTTTCATCAATTCAGGGTTGGCAAACGCTCGGTAGATGACACGTGAAATTACACGTTTTCAAGGGAAAGCACAATGATCCGAAGGGGTAAACTTAAACATTGGTACAGATATTTATTGTTAATTTCACAATGTTACATTGTTAAGAGATTGAATGGGGCTTCTCACTTCTATTTTGTTAATGTCTAATTGATTACTCCAAGATACATAATTTCCAAGTCAAATTAATCCTTTTACAAACCAAATTAATTTTTTCCAAAACAAAAAAAAAAAGAATCTTTCTTCAAACCAAATTAAACTTTTTTTTTCAAATTAAACTTTTTCCAAATTAAATTATTCCTTTTCCACAACATAACAATATATTTTCGTGAAGTACCTAATCTCACAAAATAAGTATGTCATCAGAACATCATCTTGTTAATTCAATTAAAATCCGTGAAAATGTTTAAGGAAACAGTAGGTAGCAAAAATTAGAGAGGAATGGCATTAGGGCGTATAATTTAGTTCCATCTTCGGGAGCCTCCAAAGGTATCGGACAGAAGAATCACAAATTCTTCACATTCTACAACTGAAAACTTCTCACGTTTTTCTACAACGCCTGCAATTCGTAAAAATATTCTCTGTGCTAATTTTTGCGAAAGGATTGATTCGATTTTGAAAAAGTTTAATTTGGTTTGGAAAAAGATTAATTCGGTTTGGAAAAGGATTCATTTGGCTTGGAAAAAGATTGATTTTACTTGGAAATGCTATATAATATTTCTGAAATATCTGAAATTTAAGCTTTATTAAAGGAGAAGTTATTGAATTTTTAGGTTGTAAACACAAGTTGAATCTATAACTGGGGAAATCTTCAGAAGGGCTTCCAATGATGGGGCAAATGTTCGGTTCATTCAGCAGAGCCACATCGAAGTCGTATTCGTGATTTTGACAGCATAGACTCCAGGATTTCATCCACTTCAAACAATATATAGTTGTCGTCCTTACTCTTGATACAGCGCCAAGAAAAATGAAAATCACGCAACTCACAACTTCGAGGCGACACCAACACCTCACAACTCAGAAGATCCTTAGCCTTTACTTAATTGAATTTAACAACCTCTATTGATTCCCACAAACAGCTTCATTTCTGAACTTGTTCTAGAGATAATTTTAATGTAAAAAGTTCCCAGTTCCTCAATTTCCAATAGATTCTGTTGAGAAAGAACTTTTAGGTAAGTGATTGCTGTTTACAACTGTTGTCAATACCTTGTCATTTTTTAACCTAATATGTTATTTATTAAAAAACGTATTAGGTATTTATCATGTCCAAGTTATTTTCATCCAAAATTCTTTGTAGATTTTCCTTTTCAAATTTGGAAAGTGATGTAGCAATGTACTACAACAACTTCAGCTGGTTTAATTACTCGAAAATGATGACCAAACAGAGTTGTGGGCTCACTTTCAAGATTGGTCAAGAAATATTTATATTGTGTTCTAGTATGGATACCCGATGACCATGCAGATTACATAATTTATGAGGGTTACTCTCGGCTAATCTGGCTGCGAAGAACAGTTATCTGGACTAGGTATCTATTAACAAATGAATAATAAACCGTTCTAAAATAATGTATAGGTTTTTCTTCACTTTGGCTCATCTCAAGTTGTATTTGCATCAAATCACTACCACGAAATGCTAGTGTTTATGTGGTAGAATATGCAAATGGGCGGAAGCAGCCGCCCTCCGATGTTGCATAGACAAGATTCATTGCCACGGCACGTTATAAATCCACGGAGAAGGAACCGAACCGTTTTGTTTAGGTGCATATTGAAATTAATGTAGGCGTGTTGGGACGCTCAGGTCAGAACAAGACGGCTGCAGGGCATCCTGGAAATTCAAGGAGGCCGCATCCCTCCCCTGTGTTTGTTCAGTAGAAGCGGCCATCTTGATGCTCGTCATCATGACGCTCTAATTGCTATAATTACTTCAATGCCCCTTAAAGGAGCACCTGATCCGCCATTGTTAATGCTCTTCATTCCTTATTCCCATCTAAATACCATGCCGTGCTTCATATGTGAACCTTTTCCCGTGCCATCTCTCAAAAAACGTTCTTTTTGACTACATTACAAGCCAGTTAGGTCACGGTGTGTGTTTTGAAAATTGTACCCTCATTTTTTCCTCTCCTGCGTTCTAATTATATTTGTATTTCCTGAGGGTCGACGATTATGAACAGGTGGTCTCCCTTCTCTCTTCCTAATCGAAACTGTCCGAGTGTCTGCTACCCACATTCTGGTCTTTGATCCACGTACCTGATCTTAGGTCCAAGAACTGGGGCAGGTCGTGCGTTGAGACGCCGCTTTCAATCCAAACTGCTTATTGATGAGCTACTACTCCTTCTCAGTTGTCACCACTCAATCAAACAAGATGGACTGAGGCAGCGTTAAACTAACAAGCTGATTCGAAAGTTAGATTTCACTCATCATCATTGGATACACAATAATTTGGACGTACAACTCTGAATAGTCCCAAACATGCCATCTTTTCTATTTGGTCTAGGCTTTAGGCTCCCGTTTTCCAATTTTAAGGGAAAATAAAGTATAAATCTTTCCATTTCATCATTATCCCAAATACAATTACACGGCGAAGTTTTAAATGCAAATTAGGTACTTAGTAGAGTACAGGTATTATGAACAATATTAATATTGTAGTTTCAGAACCAAAACCTGTTTTAACGCCCCTCTCTTCACTTAATTTCTATGGATGAGCTTTCTGAAAGAAATATATTCTGTGATATAAGCCACATATTGGAACCTCAAAATAGAGTTAAATTCAAGGGAATAGGTGCAGTCTTGTTGCTATTTAAAATTATGTGTACATAAGTAGGCTTGAGAGCTGTAGCTATCTGTTGGCTTTCAACTTTAGACTGAGATACGTCCTGATGAAACTTCTACAGCTTCATCCTAAGATATGCTCAGACTCCACCAGACTTGACTTGCTGCACGACTCCAGAGTCCTCCTGCAACTTTAGGAATTATCTAGCGAAATTTTGTTGGACTCTAGATTCTGACACACCATTCGAATTTAGTTTCGGTTGCAGAACTATTCATTGAGCTGTCTCCAAATGGTTGAACTTTTTGTCAGATAACAATACCTAGGTATATTCAGCCAGGACAGCTCCTCACTCTCCTTGGGTTGTGTTTATTTTTTAGGGACCAATAAAATCTACCATAAAATATGCAGAAAAAATGAGCAGTTACTAGATAAAATCCTTTTGAATGAAACAAGAAGTTTCTTGCATTGTTATGTTTAGTGTATGTACTTCTTCAGTTAGTGTGGCTGAGGATTCAGGTGGTCCTCCAACTCCAGAAACTTAAAGAGACATACTTACTTGATAGGACTTCCTCTACCAAGGGTACCTCAGCATGCTCAGCACTTTTTGCAGTCTTCTCAATTGAGTTAATTTCTCGGCAAGTAAGACCAACGTTTAGGAAGATTGTAGATTGTGAATATATATTTGTTGAAAAGGCGTGCATGCGATATTGCACTATACTGTCGATAGTAAGAAAGTTAAACCGAAACAAGGCGATGTTGGAAAGCCTTGTACTTGTACCGGGATCTTCACAATATCGTATTAACAGCGGTGTCGAAGGTGAGTTTGTTCCGACCTCGAAGTTAGCCGAACTTGAGATGAGTGACGGGCAGCGGGTAGTTCTTGTCCCAACAAAGTCACGACCCCTGAGAGGAGCCTGACCCTTCCATCCCATTTCCCACATAAATCTCGCCAAAGGAACTAGAAGAGAGAGGGGAGATAACCGGCCAAGAGGGGGTTTGAAATTCCCTTTGGTACGAGGAAATTAGTTTGAAATTAACCTCATTTCCGTTGGGTAAAAGCGCGGTGACTTTAATATTCTATTAATCGACTTTCCGAAAAAGGACCCCCCCGAGGGAGTGTTGATTCTCGAGATGAGTTCTGGATTAGGCTTTCTTTGAAGGACTTTAAACCGCGTTCATAAAAATCATTTCAGTTGAGTAATTAGTTTGTCCGCGCATTATGATTATCCATGCATAGAAGAAAATGGCTGACAGACGTTTTCTGGCGCTTAGCATGGTGTTGCCAGTTGAATGTTCGAACCCTGTCAAGAATGATTTGTCTGCAACCACTATAATAATACAGCATCTCCAGTGAGCTATGAGGATTGAACCTGAACAAGAATAAGATCCGCTGTAATCCATTGTCCCCAGACAGCAAGGCAGAATCACGTAGCATTTGTAGGCAGCAAGGATGATAATTCGCTCTTACCAAAATCACCTCTTGTCCCTGGAGCAAGAGTAACATACCAAACAAGTTTTGGAAACTGACAACATTTGAGTGCCTGTCAAGTACACGAAAGGATACCATGTAGTCTGCGTACGAGTGAATAAGTAAGAGAATCGATTGGTGTTTCATCCAGGCTTTCTTCGCCCCACAGTGTGGAGTTGCAAGGTTAATAGACCCCTCTCAGCCGATCATTGTTGTTCGGTGTATAACTGTGAGAAACTCTTTTCCACGAAAAATCTCCCATTACAGAGTCCTGTTTCCATTAAAGGATGTTTGAAACCACCCATCCAGTCCATTATGGTACAATAGTATTGTAGTGAAAGCTATTTGGAACCAATTACGCCTCTTTAAGTACGGATATTAATAGGAACCTACCTCAACCAATGCTTCTTCATAACAAGTTGCTGCAGTTTACCGTTGCTGAGGTTCTCCATTTTTGTTTGTTCTTCACCACGCCTACCTGTGAACATAAAAACGCCATACAATTTACTCCCTCCCTCATCAGTGGTGTGGCTGGAAAATAATAATGCCCGCCTCGCACTTTGATTGATCAACCTATCGCGGTTGCATAACGGGGTCAGTTCGGACATGCCAGTGAAAGGAGCATGACATCGTTTCCATAAAGTATCGACCTTTCTCAGATCCACGGACGATGTTAATAAACCGACTTGGTTTCTCCACACCTATAAGAACTGAAATATTGAAACTGATGTAAACATATACCTAATTGTTCTACAAGGGTAGAATGCAGATTTTCTACTATTTAGAGCGTTCCACAGTAGAACTTGGACTTTTTTGTGCGATTAATTTGGGGTGAAGAGGATTGACAATCAACGAAGGTCAAAAAATCCGTTTTAGACCATTCGGATTCGAAATTTGCAAAAAAAAAAAAAAAAAAAAACCCAGAGTCTGTCAGTGGAGTTGTGTATGTACAAGAATATGATATATTTTGTACATATTATGTCGGTATGTACCTTTGAGTGTGGCATTTAGAATTTTGTCGTTGAAGGGGAAATCTTGTGTACTCGCCCCAGGCCTAAATTTCCCACCGATTTGAGTTGTTCTTTTCCTGTTCGACGTAGAAACCTATCTGATTGTAGACTACGTCACTATAATTTCGAAAATTATGTTAAATAGGTAAGGAAAAAAACTGGGGTCATTAGGTCAAAAGACGGCTCATTCTGACAGAAGCGCCCAATTTACTCTTCAATTCTCAACATTTGCTTGTTTTTTTTTTTTGTCCGTTTTAGATAACTCCTCAGTTGCTCATTAATTCACCAGACTATCGAAATTCGCACGGGAAGGGGGTGAGTATAATATACTATATCTATAATATACTATAGTATAATATCTATAGTATAATATCTATAGTATAATATACTATATAGTATCGTATATATTATATACGATGGAAGGGGGATATTCACAAAATACACGTTTTTTCAATATCTATTAAGGCTTACTAATAGTACCAAAGCTTTGAAATTGAGGATCATCATCAGTATTCTTTGGATTTTTGAGAACAATTCTTTGTGCCACCAGGGAACAAATCAATGGTGCCAGGAGACCAGAAACCGCATATTTAGGTGTGCATAATCAAATGAATAAGTGTAGGCGGATGCACACTTAGTTACTATGGACCGATTTTGATGCGTCAAAAGTTCTGACTTTTCCCCACAGCACAATGCTGATGGATATGCTCCATGAAGGCATGCCGCTGATGATGATTCTTCATAGCTTCAATACAATACGAAACTCAAAATGACCAAAAATTGAGTTGTTGCAGCATTTTATGACAAGTTCGAAATATTTTCTTGAATACAACTCGTGGGAAGAATGGGTTGGTTGTTGCCGGCGCTTTCCTCACGCACCAAACGCTTTCATGAGAATCCACTGGTAGTTGAACTCTTCCTTTAGACTGGCAGCTTCTCACGAACAACTAAATTGGTGTGATTTCATTTTTCCAAAGATTCATGAATTGTTGATTTCCAAGTTTTGTTCTTAATGTAATATTTCGTTTGAAAAAATAAACAACGGCAACAAAGTAGCAATGTTTCTGGAAGAACAATGAAAATCTGAAGACCAAGTAAGTCCAAAATACTACTTCAATAACTAGATATAGATTGACATTTCGCAGATGAAACACTTGGACTATTCAATAAAAGAAAATCGAATACCTGTTGCTGGTAAGTGATCTTTCAAAGTCCGTTACCTTCCTTGGAAACAAGGTAGTTCAGCGATTCTCCCGAAGAAAGACTAGGAATTCGTAACAAATCGATTATGACGATTTAATCATCGCAGAAATGCTTACTCCAGGATTCTCTCCCTATTGTCCACTCTATCCTTTGTCCGATTGTCCACTCGGTTTATTGTCGGGAAATAGCGGCCGATCCAAAAATTGATGCTGCAGAATGCCTCGAGCGACAAATATGCCAATGTTCTTATTGTACGAATCCCCTTTGTTGCAAGACTTGACGATACCCTTTAATGGTCGTACTCCAGAAATGTTCGTCTTTGAATAGGTTGTGATAGTCTTGACAATGGGTGAATTCCAATATAACGTGTTTTTTTTTCAGCTCATGCAGAGACAATGATGTTTGAAAACTGGTTACCAACGAAAGTTAGAAGTAAAAAGGATTGTCAACAATGTTACAGTCCAATGATTGTTGATTGTTGAGTCCGAATAATTGTTATTTCTGAATTTAGATGTACAGCTATCTGAATAGTTATAAGTTCTCCCATGTCATCAGAACCATATAAATTTCAGATCAGAATAACACCGGTACATTGCCTTTTTGAGTGATAAATGAGCGAAATGATGTGAAGGATGGTAAATTCCCAGTTATGAAACAGGATCTCCATAATCGAGTGTGCACTTTCGTGAATTCCGTTTGAAAACGCAATTAAGAATAATTATATATTATATAGTCTTTTCAGAAGGAGTGCAACTGCTGATTGAATCCCTTTAAATTCATGAGCAATCGTTGCGGTACCAACTCCAAACTACCCTCCAAATTTGAGTAAAATCATGCCAACAAATTGGGAGAAATCGGTACATATGGTGGAACTTCAATGGGGACCATCGAGGTCCCAGACTTTGCCAAGCCCGAAATTCAATGGAAATTAACTTTTTTCCTTATTTTATAGATCTTTCCTTCTTTCTTTGTTTCTTAGAGGGTAGGTACTTAGAATGAGACGTTGTTGGTGAAATCAATAGAATAAAATTTTCTCAAAGTTGAAGAATCATCGTATGAGCCAGCATAATATTCTAGGACGAAAACAAAACTCGTAGGGAACCGTCTATGGACTAACCCCTACATTTCATCAATATTACAACAAATTTTCGCCATGTTCTCTCGTGAATTGACCCGTAAACTGGTTTAGTCAGACAGATAGACCAGAATTGACCAAAAAGCTTTGAAACTCAGATTGTGAGTAAACATTGTGACACAAAAATTCCCTACTACTGCTGGTAGGGAAGCAAAAAAAAGGTAATTTCCCAATTTAAGTACTTAAAATCCGCCAGAAAGCACATTTTAAGAGCTCACCCAAAGTTAGAAATTTTCTACAAATCTGGCGTGAACGAATTATATAGTAATAATGCAACACAGTATTGTCAATAGTACAATCCCTGAGAGGTCACGCTGATGTGGACTTCCGTTCATGACACAAACAGTCAATATCTAAAGGCGATTATGGCAGTGCAAAACCTTCGCCTGGAGCAAATAGCGAACGGAGTTGTACAAATATTATCCAATCTACATCACCAATCAAAAGCACACACGTACCACAAATTTCCGGGAGCGTGTACGCATGCTTTAGTTTGGTATTAATAGCAAAATGCAGATAAACAAACCGCAATCGGGTGAACTATCCGGTTGGTGGCGACGGCAGTCTCTAATGGAATCAATCATACGAGTATACGAATATACCAACCCCTTGAGCCTCCATAAATTATAATTCGGACAATAATTGGCTATTTCATTACGTGATAAAGAAATCAATGAAGTGATCCTATCACTATATTATTATTATTATTATAATATAATATTGTAATAATAATAATATATAATAATATAATATATAATATATTATAATAATATAATATATAATAATATAATATATAATTATAATAATATAATAATATTATAATAATATAATTATAATAATATAATATATAATATATTATATCACTACTGATATTATCAATCTGTCAACAACAATAATTCTTCATCAAAAGAGCTTTGCGTTCGTGCAGCAGGTCAAACAATTTTGGCTCCTCCAAATTCAAATTTCAAAGCAATCCGAACGATCACCCAAACGTAGTTTTACTTAAAAACTCAATTTCTTACGATTAAATTTATTCATTTTTTTCGTAACTTTAGGGAAGTTTTTATCTTGATCCGAATAGCTTCAGTGGAAGCAAAAAAGTAAACAATCACCAACTTAACTTCACATTCAGTTTGCTGTGTGTCAACTCAAAATACTATCAACATGATTGTGAAAGCCCTATTGCATATTGGGGTATCCGTAGTATTGCTTAGTCAAGCATTTTTCGCAAAAGATGGATATTACATTAATTTATACTCAATATCTGCCCTTTACATCATTATAGTTTTACATCATTATAGTTTAACTCATTTCAAAGATTATATCGATGTGGTAAAACACACCAGCCTTTCAATGGGGACTATTCCGAACTTGACACCAGTCAAACACTTCTGTATATTATCCAGCTCCAACGTTTCCATTAATATTGAAACTGAAAAGGACTTCAAGCTGTCCCTCAAAAATTACTCAATATTTTCCGACGTTTTTTGATGATGATTGTCCAAGAGCCTGATTTTGTGGGTGAAAATATTGAAAGCACGAGAGCAAGATATCACGAAATGAAGCAGAGAAGGACGTCAGCAGGATAGAAGGCCACTCGACAGGAGCTCTTCTCCACTAATTAGAAATTAAACTCTCGATTACAAATTTTCTATGTTTTTTGACTGTCCAGCTAAATCGTTTCTTTCGTCTAGATTAATCACTAAGCAGTGATTTTACAACTTGCTGAGTCTTGAATGGCTTCAAAACCAAGCAGTTTCTTATAAAAAGAAACACAATCTTCAAGCCTTAAGTGGAAACCCATTGAGGTTCAGATCTGAATAGCACAGAATTCAAATTCGAAGCTGGAACCCTCAACTCGAATAATACTTGTACCTATATTATCATCAAAAGATTATTCTTCCGAATTTCTACATAATCATGAAGAATCTGCTCAACATGGTACTAGAAGAAATCCAGTTATGACAAATACTGAAGAAGAAACCCTTTTATTCTCAATAATTTTTGTTCTATTCAGAAACTCGGAATTACAGAAACAATTCTCGGAGAAATAACCGTGAAAATAAAACCACACAAAAGCGGTTAAGATTTCATTAGGTTAACAATTCAATGTTTTATGTTCAGTTATTTTGAATAGCTCGAACTTTGAAGAATAAAAGCTGTCCATTGGCTCAACTTTTAACGACATATTTTGTGACAAGCAAATTTCAAAATGTTAAAAGTTGTTTATGATTTGACTGTTTAGGAATCAATATAGTAATTACGAGATAAGTATTCTTAATGATTATAAAACAATCTCGAGACTCCAAAAAACTTTTGTCGTTACGTTTTTGACTTCTTAACCAGTTATTTAGATGAAAAATAATTATTGTGATTTGAGAAGTACCTCTGATACCTCCATTAACCTGAAGAATCTTCAATATCTGATATTCGTTTTAAGTATACCAAGGCAGCAATCTTCTTTTGTGTGAAATGGGGAAGGAACTTCGTGTCGTCGTGGAGCCGTAGGGAGCAGGTGAGACTGCGGATACACCGGGACATAGGTTGACGTCACAGCATCTTTCAAGCCACGTAGAGAAGGAATGCGACGACATGGATACTTGATTCTATAGTGACCATGGGTAATACAAATCTTGATTCTCTTGAGGGTCCTCTTCCATTTTGGTAGCTAATGTGCTAATGGTATTAAACAAACACAAGAGAGTTCATACTAAAATTTAGTTATTTGCGAGCAATCGACTCATAAGCATGTCTCGTAACGCCACGTTGATGGCAACGTTCTCTCTTACTATAACAGTTACTTATAGTTTCAGAATGATATTTTTCAACACGCTTGATCGATCACTAATGGTGAATGGTGACATGAAATCCCCAAGGAAAAATAATGCTTTCCGTACTATTCTTGCCTAAGTTCAAAGACGTGGAATGCTGCCAGGTTGATACCCTCGGCCGCTTAAATCATTCGGTTTCATAAAAACATCAACGGCCACCTTACATCAACATCTCGAAAGATAAAGGAGATTTCCAAAGAAATGAGCGCATAGGGTGATTTTGGAGGTCTGCGATCTATTTCGAGATCAAAACATCACCTGACCGAGAAAGAATATGATAGGATCGACGCGGGGAGCTATCACTGGTCTATTTAAGTGGGGCCCCTGCTGCATTTGTTATTTTTATAACGAGACAAGGGTTGTTATCTCAGGCTTGGGTGTTCAGTTCCGGCTGGAGCCGTTATATTTCTGTGGGAGCTCTGCGATTCCACAAACTTAGTCACGGATAAATTTATGAGTTCAGGACTTTGTCAAAGTTGTTGGGGAAATGTGGCTAAACGTAGTACACTTCTCTTGGAATTTGTAATACATTACTATTATGTATATGTTGCAAAGCACACTATTCACTATCGTTAGAAAAGCTTTGCTATCGAGAAGCAAGTCAACAAAATTTCGGTCATCAAAAATCGAAATTTCAACCTGTATTTTGCTTTTTGGAGCTTTTATTTTGGTTTTCTGCACTCAATATTTTGTCCCTGGCATGGCTAAGTGGAATGACGATCTAATTTTCATGAAATTCCCACGTTATGTTTCTCATAGTATCGACCATTACCAGCTGGTCCCATTCCAGTCACATGTTTGGTAAGTGAAGATCTCCTGGAACCTATTTGGGATGATCACTGGTATCACCGAGATATCAAGTTGTACCTATCTCTTGTATCTAATTAAACAGAGAGATTTCTTCCTATACATGGAGGTTATAACCGAATGAGCCGAATGATTAAGGTGAATGTACATTCAAATTAACAAGGGAGGAGAATGCCGCTAATTACAGTGTCCTAGCTCAAACCCACGCCAAGATACGACTATTCAACTATTTTTTTTTGAAACCATGTTTTTCGTCATCAAAAACCCGAATTTCTCCTCCTTGAAACTACTTTTCTCTACCATCTACCATGTTTTCGAAGTCAGCATTGAATTTATTGCAAAGCTTGTGAACCGTTCTTGTTGAAAAGTATCGAGCAAGAAGTAGGATAGCAGCTTGCTCTGAAAATGTCAATTTAAAAAAACTTAAAAGTTTAGGAAAACTTAGGATTTTCACAAATTTTCTTCTAGAAATCCTGCAACTTGTCTAATTAGCCAGAACTGTGAAATTTAATGAATTTTCCAAAGGTGGACACAATTTTTCGATTATTTCCAAATTTGATGGAGTTATTGCGTCTTGAATGTAAAAAAGATGCAAATTATTACAAAAAGGTTTACTACTTTTCTGTATTGATCACTCGCCTGCAAGAACACAGCTTTGCCATTGCCTAAAAACCATATTTCCGCTTCATAATCAAATTTACTTTGAAGAAATATACGCTCCTCACCATTCGATTGAGTTGTAGGAAATGTAGGGTGTAGGAAATTTGATTAATGGTTGCTAAGGACGCAAAACTGAGTACAACTCGAAGAAACGATTAGTCCTCTTAGCGATTCACACTGGTGTTTCTGATTTATTGTACGTCCAACGCTTAAGTTCTCATGGGGAACGAACGGTTGGTCCTACAGAGCTCCGGGTGGTCTCATTCGATTTTAAAAATTCTTTACTTTTCTGAATTGATGAAAAAACAGTATCTTCATATCAAAATTGTTTGAGCTAGGGCGTTTTTAACAATTCATCCTTTATTTTTCAACCCTTAGAAGTGACCTACATCAACCAAAAGCTTCGGGGCACAACTAGACACCAAAATTTGGTCCATTTAATGGACCCCACATACCAAATTTCATCAGAGTCGGTCTTGGGTAACCAAGGAATGTCCCGCGTACTGCGGACGGACGGCAAAATTTTTATTCGATTTTCGGATTTGAAACAAATAAAACAACATATTTTGAGGGGGGTTAAACTTTCCATTTGGTCGATTCCAAAGGTTCATTATTGTCAAAAATAAACCTAAAATTTGACCTGATTTTGATATACATATATGGCCGATGAAGGCTAGTGGTTCATTCCAGGGTATCGGTCAAGAATTCCTATCACACAGGCTAGACACAAAACCCATTTCGGCATTTTGAAAATACTACCTAACTGATTCACTCTAATTGTGAAGCCACCTCTTTGCCTTGAAAATTGCGATCCTAAGTTAGGTATTTCATCAGCGTCATAGTAAACAAACGGGAAAGCTGGTACACTTCGCTTAGGGTCGCATGTTTCGGTTTTCCATATTAGATTTCTCAATGAATCACAATCTATTTCTTGACTGATATTTCGATGAATATGTGATAATGTCGGTTCGTATCCTTGTCGCTGGTCATTTTTTGGAACGACCTAAAACCCCATTAGTTCCAAAAGAAATAATTTGTTATTCGGTAAAAATACCGAATTTCAATCCCTGAAGGAAGTGAAACTTGAATAAGTAGTTATTTAGGGGAGTGGGGGGCACATTTGAAAATGGCTGTTTGTCACACAAGATTTGAATTTTACCGCGATTTCGTGTTTTTGTGTTGTGAAGAAGAACCATTCCAGGTGAAAACCGTGCAGGTTACAAATCATCTAATTTTACCGAAATCGCGGTAAAATTCAAATCTTGTGTGACAAACAGCCATTGTCAAATGTGCCCCTATGTCAAATGTGCCCCCCACTCCCCTACTTGAATACTAAAAAACAATTACTTGCCGGAATACTCCTGAAATTATTTCACGAGTATTCCGGCAAGTAATTGTTTTTCAGTATTCAAGTAATTATAGTACGTATACTATAATACCATAGTACTATAATACGTATTATATGTATGTGCATTTCCTGTTGTCATTTATTATTATTTTGTTTTTATTGCATAATCATCGAATTTTGAGAAATTGAACATGTGCGTCAATAATACTTACTAGTGTTGCTCAGGAGAGAGAAAGTTCAATAGTACTCTCCTAATTAGAGAGGAGTAACGCTATTTGGGTAGGTTGTAAAATAATAATCATTCCGGGATGTTTATTAACACTAATCGGAACAAAGTATTGCGAATTATAGTGCACACACACATCCAAACAAACATCCAATAAAAAACACACAACACACATCAAAAACACACACCAAACACAACATCACGACATCTCCAAAAAGTCATTTCATGCAGTTTGGGTTAATGAGCGAATTTTTGAAGAAATCTTCAAAGCTATGGTTAAGAAAATCTAATATTAGTTGTATGACATAGTGGTCAGCCGAGAGGGTGTGGCACATAGCTCGAATCTTTAAAATTATACAATCAACCTATTAGTTGATTAATTTATAAAAACCTCAACAAACTCTCTTTTCGTCATGCCAAACTCAAAAAGTACCAACATGTGTGTATTGTTTTCGGTTTTGTATACCATACGAAGATACTGTATCCACAGGTGTATGTTTTGATTTCAGTGATACAAATTTGCGAAAACGTCCATTCTAAAAATTTTGATGCCTTTGAAAATTTGCTAAAATGTTGGAGACTCCTCATAGAAAAAGAATAGATTAAATTGCAATACCTTCAGTGTCCTAGACGAAGATGGTAGTGTGCTTAGAGACTTTCGAGCACCTCTCAGGAAAATTTATTTTCAGCCTTAAATGCAAAATAGCTCTGCCGCTTCTGGCACCGGTGAATAATCAGTTTGTGTTTAAAGCGAAATAACCAGAACGATAATTTCCCCCGTGAATATTCAAGACAGACGGAGCGGGGGCGCCACCTGGCGTTGATCTGGAGAGGCGGCTGAAGGTGGATCAGGGAGGCAGAGCATTTCAATGACGTCACGACGCGTTAACCAAAAGCAATTCGCCATCGAGTGTGAAGTCGGCAACGGCACATTAACCTCAGGTGGGGCCCTCCGTTTTGCTCGTATTAAAGTATTTATAGGAACAATTCGAAAGTAATTTATTCCTGGCGGGAAGTCTTTGCGCCCTTTCGTGCCCATCCGCGAGTAATAGCTGTGATCGCATTTTTATTGCTGCGCTGCGTGCTCGGACTGAAGCAGGTGCCTAACGTGAGTAATGGACGGGGAGCGTTTCTTATAATTTATTGCGTAGAGTAAATTGAATTATTCGGAAGGGTCTGATACGGGTTCTGCGCAGTTTACAGTTCACTCCGTACGAGTTTCTTAATTCGTTCAATTACGATTTTTGCAAGATTTCACCGAGCGAGTTCAAAAGAAGAAGATGAAGAAGAAGAAGAAGAAGAAAAAAAAAAAAAAACGTTACAAGTTATTACACAACGGTTTATTATTTTCTTGTAAAGATCACTCGTCTGTGAAGAACTCAGTTTCTTCCGATCCTCCTAAGGACCTGGTGTTTATTTTAGGACCTTATTTTTACTATTGAATTAATACAATATTATTATGTCGTATACATAATAACATAAATTACGATTAATTAGAAATGGGTTTAAACAGCAGGATAATAATTAATAATTTATGTCAAATGAGGTACTAACCGGGGAACTTCTCGGTCATTATTTTCAATAATGAACCTTTGGAATCAACCAAGAAAAAAATTTTTTAAATAATTTAATTAATTTTTTTTTTTTTTTTTGGTTTACGTAGAATTCAAAAATCGAATAAAAATTTGGCCGTCGGACTTACGATAAATCAGAAACCTTTGTGTAATAATTTGCAGCGTAGTTTAGTTCGGATGTTCGAAGCTAAATCACCCGACGTTACCTTAATTTCTTGTTAATTTAGATGGGAATGGGTTTTTAACCTAACATCTTGAATTTGAATATATCTAGTTTGGTCAATGTTCAAGTTAAATGCAACATGAACAGAAGTATTTTGGTCCCAGCTGATCCTTGGAAGACATCTGATGACGTCCGCGACGGCGGGAATGGAAGTCGCCAGTCGGACAGAAATCAAACCTGAAATGGTTGTTTACTTTACTTTTTACAACAGTATCTTGGCGCTATATCTTTAAAGCAACATCCATACAATGGCCCGATTTGACAATGTAGCCTTGAAGCTACGTCTGTAAAACTTATGATTGCGATGACCTAAGTTGAATGACCGCTAGCCCAAAGCTAATACGGCTATTGACTTGAGTTAATAGCCAATAATAACTTAAGTTAATATCGCTAATTCAGGCGAGCTGGGACGCAATAGGAGTATTTGTCACAGCAGTCCTCAAAGCAAAAAAGCTGGATGGAAGATGGGAGAAAGAAGAAGAGGAATAGAATTGATGGAGAGATCCACCAATGCCAGAGAGCAGAAGTAGGAGGCTTTAGGCACAATGAAAAGGGCTCAACCTAAAGTAATACTGTACAAGTGGTACCGGGGTGAGTCCTAAGCAGGAGAAGTGGGGTTTTAGTTGGTGTGCCTATGAAATTACCGGTGAGTCCAACACTGTTGGAGTGAAACCTCCCCTCCGCTCTTGAAGAGTTTCCCCACTCCCGAAAAAAATAAATAAATAAATAGATACCTATATATCGACCATTGAGAGAGGTAGTTTCACCAATGCGTTATCTCGCTTGGTCATATCACGATCAAACTCTCTTAGAATTGAACCATCTTTCTAAGTGGTTTAACTCTCTGATCCGTGAATTATCTCCGAATCTAAAGATGAAGCAATACTCAAAATTATACGAGCAGGTTGAGTTCAATCACCCAAACAGGATGTCTGAAAATTCAAATCGGGATCCGGTTGAACCCCGTGACGATTGGGTGTCACAATATTATCAAGAAATCTGGGAGTATGAAGACCAACAATTGTGGTGATCAATATGACTGTACTCAACATCAACCAATTTCCAAAGTGATCCAAAACACAAAGGTTGGCACTTATACTCTCATGTATTTCTCCGAATACGTTCTGTTCGTTTATCATTTCAATGTAATTGCGATATTATAGTAGCAACAACTGCAACTCTGATATACGAGAGTCCACCTGTCCTTGTGTCCATTCTGTCCACCTTAACCAACTCATCAATTTGACATATGGTCAGGGACGCACAGAGGGCGACAGATGACGAAAATTAAACGAAAGACTCCGGAGACCTCCTAGTTCCTAAACTTTTCTTTTTTCTCTCCCCTTTGAAGAACAAAAGGGGGGACTTCGTTGGAAACAATGGTACTGTCTACAGTCCCGCGTGATTGGTGGTTAAACAACGTTGAACTAAAAGCAACGGCAAGTAAGCCATCGATATTCGCATGCTTCACGCAAGACATGAACACTCTAATCCCATTCGTGAACATAATGTGTTATAATATATTATAACAGATAATATTATTATCCTAACTAGATCAGTTCGAATCATCTCACTAAAATTCAGGTATGGATCAACTACAAAATAACTACAAAACTGTAGAAAAAATGAAAATTCCGATGAATTTCTCGGACGTAACCCAAATAATCGTGATTTTTCCTCCCAAGAGTCAATAGATTTTTTTTACTGGTACCATGTGGAGATCAGTTATGGTACCATAGAGGAGAACTGAGTAGTTCCCATACGACATTGGCTGTAACCGAAAAAACCGCTTTTGGCAAGATTACCGCAAGAACCCCGGATATATGTGGAAGCTAACCATCTCAAGTGAGACCAAAAATGGTATCTTGTGTTAGGTACAGGAATATTTCTCCTGGGTTTTGAAAGAGAGAAGAAGAAGAAAAACTACTTCACTAAATAAAAGAAGAAAGAAAAAATGTACAAAATGCCAAAAGCAATGATAGCCTTAGCCTTAGGCTGTCTGACGGAGTGAGCCCAACTAGGAACCTTATGTAAATATGCAGAAAGAAATGACAAAATAAAATAGACTCATTAATGATACGGAAACCACAGCTAGTTGCAATCAGATGTCGTTTTATATTGCCTAGCAACGAATAGACTTTTCATAATAATTGTAAAATATCCAGAATTCAAGGATTGCGGTTTTGGAATTCAGACCGATTTACTATAACGAGCAGTTATTTATTTAAAATAATAGTAATTTATAATAATATATTTCCTTGCTGTCTGAGAGCTATTGCAAAAATAATAATGATACAATTCTCGAAAATTAGGTAGGCATTGAGCCAAAAGAAAAAACAAAAAACGGCAATATTCACGCTAGGAGTGCCACCAACTCAATTTTTCTATGTTTCACCAATTAAACTCCTGGACCAGTATCCTTCGGCAGTAACTTCTGGCCATCCTGCCCCAATGCTCCCTATTTTCCAGAAGATTAACAACATTTTCTTCTGCAATTTTGAGAATTCCAAAATACCTAGCTCTATACGCCGCTACAATCGGGCAAACACCTATAAAATGAAAAATGTCTCCCTTTTTTTACGATAGCAAAAGAGAGAGCAATCTACACGCTCACGATCCCACCTAGGTCGATAGTTTAGAGCAAGCATCTCACACCTTATCTTCATTATCCATCTAAGGTTCGACAGTGTAAGACCCGGGCCCTGCTGTGAACTGAATGGGTTTTGGAATATTAGTGCAGATAAAAAAGTTACATCTGCATCGGACGTTGCGAGGCTTGAGAATAGCTTTGCTAGACACAGAAATCGACAACAGATTCGAATTGAAGGGGCCAAGCAGTTCACCTCAGAAGAGTTTCAAACTCGTTCAAGGAATGTGGATTTGAACAACCACCAATATTCTACACTTCCTGCAATTTAACGGTGAATCTTCTTTAAGAGCCATGTGTCGAATATATGCTGGTCTCAGCAGGGATTTAGGATCACTACACATCTGGTCCATGTCTTTCGGTTTATTGGTGTTACCAGTGTAAGAATGGTTCGCATTTGGATTCTTGAAGTACCGTGGTTTGGATTTAAGTGCTACTTCCAGTATGGTAACTCTAAGTTTGCAGTGATAAGTTGAAGAATTCAAATCAGGGGGAGGTCTGATGCGAACCAGTTGTAACCTGTCCATTGTTATCAAATCAAATGTGCAGCGGGTGTATTTTTTTTAATACACCAATAAACCGAAAGACATAGACCAGATGTGTAGTGATCCTAAATCTCTGCTGAGACCAGTATAAATTCAACATATGGCTTTTAAAAAAGGCACCAGAATAAGGATGTACCTACCAAATAAAACCCATCTGATGTCCTAATGATGCTAGTTAGCGAAAGTGCACTCGACAGAATAAAAAGTGTAAGGATAAAGCCGCCAAATCCTCCCTCAACCTACCAACTTATGTGTGAAGTATCATTATGTATATTACGACTCGTGTAATTTGAAACTATCATCGTTTTCGCGAATTCACAAATCCATTGTAAACCCTAACGACTGTTCTCCCTTAAAAAGCAGGGGAAAGGAGCGAGGAAAAAGATTTAGAGACAAGGAGAAAAGATTACCGAGGTAGATATATTTTCCTAAGAACAAACTGTTAGTCTAAGTAAGATAAACTGTAGTCTAAAGATAAACATTTAAATTAGCGTGGCGTGGGAAAAGGTTTCACATTCACACCGATTTACGAGCAAAAGAATGCACAGAGAAGAGTTCTGAGCTCGCAAATTGTTCGATACTTTGATGATATAGCGTGTTGCCTCACTAATTTGACTATTTCTTCTTCCAGAAGATAAGTACAGTAAGTAAACGTCATGGACGTCATCAGATGTCTTCCAAAGGGAAGATAAAAATTGGTTCTGATGATTTCGTTCATGACTACTTATTACCTCAACCGCTTAAATGGAGCGGGGTTCATCAACGGCCCAACCCGAAAAATTATCAAGACCTGCGATACTGCCCTTGAGCGGTCACCAATCCAGATATCACGTGAAACGGTTCATTAAACCAGCTAACGGCTTTCGGTTAAGATTTTTTTGCTGCCGACGGGCAACGTCAGCTCAATGTAGGGATGGGCGATAGTCGATAGTTAGGTACTATCGAAATATCGATAGTTCATCAATAGTCATCCACTATCGATAGATTTTTACTTTTTGTTGTATTTTAAAATCTCAGTATTTGGAGAGCTGTGATAATACTGAGACGAGCGATTCTTCCTCAACTCCGGGAATTCCATGTGAAAGAACTCCTCAATTCACTGGTATTCGCGAAGTGGAGGCTCGTGTCAGTATTTTATTACCTGCTGTATGTTGTGAGTACCTTATTTTGAGAAATCATTCATTCACCACTTGACACAAAATTCGTGGTATCGACTTTACCTCTTACCTTCTAACTCTCTCTCTATCTCTTCAGGCAAAATGTAGTTCAAGGAACAATGCTAAACTGGAAATTATTTTTATGCATTTTAATTAAATTAGTTTTTTGTTTGAAATCTTTGTGTACTCTTATGAATATACCGAATCCTGCAAGTAACAGATAATTCAATTGTGACCGTCCATGGGAAAAGGTACCTTAAGTTAAAATGGCAAAATGTTCAGGAGAGCAGTTTTAAGAAAAAATGCCAAAAAAAATCGATTTTTGGGTTTTGATCGATTCTGATGAAGCAACTATCCCTCTTTATGGAGATACAGGCCGTTTGCAAGGTTATATCGATTAAATAATCGAAAAATGGAAAAAATCGAGAGAAGGTCAATCTCAACAAAAGGGACCTTAAGTTAATCACCCCCCCCGCTCCATAATTCATATGGAGCGGAGGAGGGGATAACTTAAGGTCCCTTTTCCCAAAGCAGTGTTTCCAACAGTTTCCAAGAGATATTATCTCTTGTTTTTCTATGATTTGGCCAGATAACGATTTTTGCTTGTTCAATTTAGAACTTGAGAGAAATAAACTGATAGGTACGAAATTTCTGCTAGGAAGAGGTAAGTAAGTGGGGATGAACCTGCGTCACTGCCAACCGGTCGCAAGACTAATGGCCCAAAAATGTTCAGATATTGGTTGTGAATGAGTACCTAATGGATGAAAAAAAAATTGGCTCAAAATTCCTGTTAGAACGGCGAAGATTCACATTTGAACACTTGAAAAATGTTGGTAAACTTTGAGGCTTGTTTTCTCAAAACTGTGTTTTTCGAAACTCAAACTTCGAAAACTCATAACTTTTTGAAAAAAAATCGTAGAAAATGTTCAGATATTGGTTGTGAATGAGTACCTAATGGATGAAAAAAAAAATTGACTCAAAATTCCTGTTAGAACGGCGAATATTCACATTTGAACACTTGAAAAATGTTGGTAAACTTTGAGGCTTGTTTTCTCGAAACTGTGTTTTTCGAAACTCAAACTTCGAAAACTCATAACTTTTTGAAAAAAAATCGTAGACAAATTTTGAAAACACCATCGTGTTCAGCTACTCTTCTACTATTCGAAAATACCAATAACTCCATTTTCACAAAATCTAACTTAAGGTCCCTTTTCCCATGGACGGTCACAATTCAATTACATTAAATTCTCCATCGGAAATGTACCTACGGATTGGGAGAGCCACTATCAATAAACTATCGATAGTATCGTTAGTTTCTAATCGATAGTATCGACCTATCGATAGTGCTGAACTATCGACTATCGCCCATCCTTAGCTCAATGTCATTGCGTCAATGAGCCCGGGAACGTCTGCCTAGTGCGCGCAATCACGTTGCCAACCACCTCCAGCAAGTAAAGCCAGCTGGAAAAGATGTTGGTCCGTTGTCATTGGAGTCTCAAGTGAAGTGCTAGAAGCACGCTTTGTTTTGGCTTTGTTGGTAACGGATGGAAAATGATGACAATTGGCAATTAAAAAAAAAGTACTGTTATGAGCCAGCCACGTTCAGAGATTCTAAACGGACTCCGCCAAAATTGGCGGCTGGATCGTCACCAAATGTCAACGTTTCGACAAGTTCATGGGTTCCGTGGCTACTGCGCTTTGTGAAAAGGTTCCACGGTCACGTTAGTGGCCTGCAAAATCTCTCTAATAACTCTAAGAATCTTTCATTTAATTTATCAATAGAATTTGTGGATATATAAGGAAGACCTGTGTTCGTAGGAAGATGTCCAGTCGCGCAAGTCTTTCCAGATTCTCTGTCTTCACCACCAAGCTAGACAGGAGTAGAAATGCAAATAATGATTTACCGTTCCCAAGTAAGAACTTATCTACACCACACAGATCAGTATTTTTTTAAATAGCATTAAATCGCATAATATAACTGAAAATATTAATTTGAATAATAAGTAGAACAATTTGAGGCGGAAAAAATCATTAAGTGCTAGCAAATCTACAGGAAGGGGGTTTGAAGGAAATTAGTTTCATGTTTAAATCAAAAGGTTATTTCTGAAAATTATGAACCAATGTTATTTCAAATTTAAAACTGTTGGGTGGTGATCGTTAGGTTGAGTATTTTCCTTTGGGACTTTATGACGGTGGAATCGAATCATACCCGCGCAATGTGAATGGTCGTCCAATACTTACCGCCCGTCGAGCACTGAATGTCGTGAATATTGGATGAGAATTCACAATAGCGCGGTATATCCGGTCACCCTCGATGATCACTCAACGTCAACTCATACTCGACAGTGTCAGCAGGCGTTTCAAGTTGTAAAATTTCGGTGGGCCTATCTTTATTCAATGTAGGTTGGGGCCGCCTTGAACCGAACAATAGGTCATAACTTGAGGCGAGAGATACATAAATCAGGTATATGGGAGGGCGCAGGGTCACTTACCTTCACCAAGTGAAGCACGAAAGTTATTCTTCCACGTCAATTTTATGCTTGTTCAATCGTAGCGAGCCGTAGCCTTCGTGAAGGTGTTTTGATATATTGAATGACGCTATTGATGTGGGTTTATACTAAAGTTATTGGTCATAACTTGGGCAATACCGTGAGGATCGAAATTGAATTGTGAGGGATGAATGTTTTTCGTTACTATGGATATGGGATGACGATGATAATATCATAATAATATTATTATTTATTATCATCGTTCACAAAGGGCTCGTAAATTAAATTGATGGCCCTCAATCTCACTGTGATAAATGAAAAACATTTATTGAGTGATTTTCATGAAAAATCCTGTTAGGAAGCCCCAGAACTTCCTCCTGTGAATTGGGAGAGTAAAGTCACAGACAATGGTTATTCGATAATATCGGTATATTGAAGGGATAAACTGGTTCAAACTGGGCAGAAACTTAAGTCAAACTGGTGGTTTCTTGGATTGTACCAGCTGTGAAAAACTGATCAAAAAATTGTAATCTTGTCCAATTTGATCAAGTGATAGTTCGAGCCAATCTATTTGATCAGGTGATAATTCGAGTCAAATGAACATCTGTCAGTGGAAGATATCAAAAGAAAACAGGGAAATTCATCCATTTTCTGAAGTAATATACATGTAACAAAAATCTATAAATAAATCTGTAATAATAACAATTTTGATCAAATTGAATACTTCATTTGAGGTCTAGTTGTACCCCGAAGCTTTTGATTATTGTCAGTCACTTCTAAAAATTAGAGAAAAACATTTTCGAGACGCCCCAGCTCGAAAACTTTTGATAACTTACGGGTACTTTTTTTCAGCAATTCATAATAGCGACGATTTTTAGTTTGAGGATAATTAATTACTTACCTAATTAATCAAATTTTCATGATGTTTTTCCATAAATTTAAGATTGTGTTTACGAATAATACGAATGAAACCACCAAGACGATCAATAACAATGAAGTACTAAATATTCGTTTATTGTAAAATTTAGGATACATGGGTTTTGCGAATCTTGCCCCTTAGACCCATACTCCCACCCCACCTACCCCCTTGGTACTTAGAGAAGGTAGTTGGTTCTCTAGCAACCCTTACGTTCCCTCAGTATGAGGGATGGACGGGGTGAGTCAGAAACACGAGTGTGAATCGCACGTGAACGTTCGCACTGGAATGTGAACGAATTTCAGCTGATCCAGTGGAATATTTTCTCGTTTCTTCACCATTTGTGTTTCCCGAACTACCAAAAATGAAAATTTTGTGTAGAAGTGGAAGGCACCCACAACTTTGGGATAATGAAATTTTGCTGGTTGTGATGTGTTCTTCGCCGAAAGGATCTACAGAAAATCAATAAATCGTTGTGTAATTATCTGCAGCGTTTTTAGCTTTAATGACGAACTACAAAAAACTTCAATCTTCGAGCTATATTCGAGCTACATTAAACTTCAAGCTTCGAAATTCAATCCAAATCTCATCTTAGAGTCACAGCCACAAGAACGCACAGAGGCTAATAATACAAGTACATAATTTGTAATACCTCTCAACATTGTTGCCATCTGACTTTGACAATCACCATGTCAGTTTTCCTTCAGCTGTCACCAGAAAAGATGTTTCCCTATTAGAGTAGTGCAAGGCACTTAAAGATTACCTACTAAGCTCATATACTAAGGCACAGAGTAACGGAGATAAGTTGTACTAAGGTCATCTAAACATTCGGGTTTTTGACGAGCAAGCTTTGTGCCACACCCATTTGTCAGACTTGTTTGCAAGACCATACTTACATCAACTTGAGATAGCACAGTCTTCTTGAGGTGGTATGTTAAACATTTTTCATCAATGACATTTAATGTTCACATATGCACAGAAGTTGATTAAATTGTTTATGAATACTATAACATCTGAAATTTTAGTGGTGCCTACTCATATTCAATGTCAGAAATAACGAATTATATCTCAAGAGTTGAGAAATTGTGTCAGTCTGTGCCTACTTCTTGACTAATGTATGGAGAACTGGTTTGTATAAACGCGAAGGAACACGCCATTAATGAATGGAACATCCCCAATTAGGAAAACAAAGACCCACCAGCGTGCAATTTTCCTGCAGAGCGAGCTCCTATTGAGGAATGCGCGCAATTTTCATCTTGAAGATAGGGATCAGTTTCATGGGATTCTTATTGTAATTGTTTCGGATGCGCGGCAGCTGCAGAACCCAATAACAACCTTGGTTTTCTCATGCATCGCCGAAGAAGGAATATTAGAAAGACGATGGATCACATTGCTAATGCCAGGTCTTGTTACAGATTACTGTGGCCGAGGTCTGGTTCACGAAGTAATTATTATGGTAGGTTGATGCGATAGCAGTCCAATCGGAAGGGTCTCCGTATTGAGCGACTTAATTGCTTCTTATGGATTGTAAATGCTTCGTTTTGAACAAAGATGCTGTGTTGCAACAGTGAGGGGTTGGGACTAGCGTCAACGTAGACGCGTCTAGATTTAACCCTTGTCAACCCAATTTGCACAAAAATGTACTGCAATTTTGGGCATTTTATAACCTTTGAGTTTATTCCCCATAAGAGAGCAACACTGGTCTAAACGAGATATTCTGCTGAACTAGAGGGCGTCGGTGGTCTAGTGGACAGTGTACCCGACTGCGGTGATAGGATGAGAACTGTCTAGCGGGGACGCGCGTTCGAGTCTGGTCGTCGCAGAAAGTTTTCTGTCTGTTAGACGATCGGCAATTTCTCGTTCCAACCCAGGGCGGTGATGTTTGGGGAGCCATGAGCGAAATCATCAGAACAAATTCTGATCTCCCCTTAGGGAGACAGCTGATGACGTCCGCGAAGCCAAGAATGGCAGTCGGACGAAAATTCAACCTGAAATGGTTGCTTACTTTACTTTTTACTTTATTCTGCTGAACTTTTGGCCAACCTATCGAACTGTTATCACTAGCTTTCAAGTTATCAGTTTGTTGATTTGATTTCCTCGCTGTCACCAATGAACTTCAGAGGAACTTCGGAAATTTCAAGGCCCCGGCTCCCATATTCATAATGAGTCTTACTTCATAATTTTCTTGTGAAAAATCTATGAATATCTTTAGTGTACAACACAAATTTTATTTTTATGAATCTTTTAACTACTTTCGAAATATAGCTTGTTTTTCGGGCTATTTTTTTAGATACATTGGGCAACTACCTTTATTAGCTTTATGCTTTTCACTTTACTTTTGTTAATGGAAAATGATTTCTTCCTATGAAGATTTTAATTTTCATGACAAAGGAATTTTGATACCTATTTACACTCATTTTCAATTTCCTCATTTGTTTGGAACATATACAAATGTTTCATTCTTATAAAGGTTTTTATTTGTGATTTTTCATTTTTTATTTTTTTTCTTCATAATGTTTGTGATATTTGTGATTAGTCCATACTTGCACTTTATTTTGAATGGCCGGGTTCTCTGACTCTTGAGTTACATCACATATTCATTTTTCCGGTCTTACAGTACGACATCGTCTTTGTTCAGCTTGCCGAGTGTGTCTTTTCAGAAGCATTTAGTTCTGACCATGAGGGTTGCGGCTGCCCAATGTGTCTAAATGTGCATAAATGTACTTTGAAGGCAAATTTCGAGAAAAAACATGTTGCCTGGATTTTTTAAAATGATTTTTCCGAATATCAAGGCACTAGAATGTGAAAGAATGCAAAGGAAAAAAAGTGTTTCGAGGTTAAAAAAAAAAAAAAAAAAAACTACTGGGCTAAACAGGGTTAAAGAAGACTTTGTTTCATGGTATTTTAGATTCATAAAACTTGCATACCTCAGAAAATATCTTCGACCTTGTACCGTAAGGCACTCGTAAAATTACGTTGGTCCTGGGAGGGTACTTTGCTCCAAATAACTAAAAAATGCAATAATGAATGTGAAGTATTAAGTTCATGTTTGGGCCTGTGAGTGCAATATTCATAAAATTCTTATGTTACTATCTAGAGACTGATTCACGCAACGCCCTGAAGTTCCACCACAATTTGAATATTTTTATGTATTGTTCTTCCCGGAACTTGGAAGTCCACTTATTTTTACTTCATCCTGGACGTCGTGCTTCCTACCTATGTGAACGTATTGAAATTGTTAGAATAACCCAGTCCAAATTTGAGCAAGATTGGACATCTAGAATGATCTAAGAAATTGTGTGGTTCACAGGTTTCGACAGGTTGGAGAAAATTCCAATAAAGGTTAGTTCTGCTGATAAAATAAATAAAAGAAGTTTCAGCTCTGACAGACAGACCTGCAGATACTGTCTTGTGGTAACAAACACGATATGACTCTCCTATATCTAAACCCCTCAAAACCAGTAGTCGTGGGAGGGCGTCTCATTCATCAATGAGTGGACTTTAATTGCGCTCTTAATGGACGTTAATGATTATTGCATCGAACCGTTACGTGATCAACGGACGGGTGACTGTGACCGACCCAAATTGACCGTAGCAGGTGTCCTTCATCAATCAGCCGCCGGCGCCGGTGGTCAACCTTCGAAGGTACTCTCAATTTTTCTTCCCTCAATGTTGTACAAATTGCCGTTAATTGTAACATGTTGGACCTCGTGTAACTTTTTCCGTTGTTTATATAACGTTAATTATCCATCATTCGTCGGACAGGTTTATTAGTCATGAAAGCCTTCCCGTAACGGTACTGAACCACCTGAAACTCGGATCATATGAGGAATCGCTTTGAAGCGTCCCGACCGACCCGTTTTATAATTTCCAGGTGCTACCGATTTTTATATTTATGCTCCACTCAAGTCCATATGGGTTCAGGATTACCGTAATATTTTATGTTAATTACCCCTTGAATACTAAAATTTTAGGGAATCAAGAATCCATTATTTTGATTTAAGGATATCTTTGATATAATATCGTCGTTCACGGGGAAGCGATCTGTAGCCTATTGCTTCCTCGCTATCGAAGATAAAGGAGTTTCGTATCCTGAATGTATATTGTAAACGGGGGTTTGGGGCTAGTCACAAAACTGTACAAAATCTTGGTCCAATAGGACATTTGCAGAGTTTGTGCTGTTTTGCCTGGAGATGGTCCCTAGTGAGTTTTATCAGATGAATGGTAACAAGTGTCTGCGCACACGATCTGATCAGCCGATTCCTCCCAATTTGGCGGTGGTTTGATCCTAGTCTGAAGTTAAGCATCAAAACTGTACAAAATCACGGTCCCACAGGATATTGGCAGAGTTTGCGCTGTTATGCCCGCAGATGATCCCTCATCAGTTTCATCATAAATGGTAGGTACCAAGAGTCTCCGCATACGATCTATGAGTAATTGCCAGATTCTTCTCAAAATTTGATGCTGATTTCGGGCTTGTCCCTAAAAATATCTCGCCGATCTCATCACAATGCGATCAGTAGGAGCTGCGGACCTGACGAGAAAACGGAAAATCGTCATCACAGTTGATTATATCTCATTTTGCTACTTGACAATCTAGAAAATCATACTGCTCTTTGATCCAACAATCAGTATTTATCACATAAACTAATTCTAATTCTAAGTTTATGTGTGAAGAAGATATACTTTCGATCTTTTCAATTTCACCGCGATAAGTCGTATATGTTTTACAACTTTTGTTGAAAAGTACTAGCTTTTAATTATTTTGTTACACAAATATTATCCAAATTAGCATGACAATCCAAACAAAACGGGAAATACGAACGGAAGCTTCTTTCAATATTAATTTGGAATGCCAGAAAAACATGAATTATCACTCAGTAACATAAACTGATAATAATATCCAAATGGTATCCAAAAATACCAAATTTGGCTGTACAAGGTGTCAAATACGTTATCAACCAAGCTTCAGGAGTAGTTTTCACAACTGATTTGCAACAAACAATGTTACGTAGAGTTTTTTCTTTAACCACCTTAAAATCCAACTTTTTTTGATTTTCTGATTTTTTTCGTGTTGTCAACCTTACACCATTAAAACGGTCATAACTCCCTCAAATTACACTCAAGAGTAGTATTTTAACCTCGAACTTAAACATTTTTAATTCATTTTTCTTCGAAAGTTTTGATGATTTTTCCTTCATCTAAAAAATTTATTTGCCAGAAAAGCTCAAATTTAAAAACTGCTCCATCTTATCAGCTTTCCAACGGTATAGTCAAGAAATATTTTACAGTCAAATTTAAGGGAGAAATTTATGTTTGAACACGGAAAAACGCGCATTTTTTCTACGAAATCGATGGTTTGACGGGAGGACTCCGGGGTTTGATACGCCGCGGCTCCACCAAAGCACCGAGTCTCCCCGTTAAACCGTCGATTTCCTTGAAAAAATGCACGTTTACCGGAGTTCAAACATAAATTTCTTCCTTAAATTCGATTGTAAAATGTTTCATATTATACCGTTGGAAAGCTGATGAAATGGAACAGCTTGTATGCCTCTCTGGAAAATACCTTGTTTAATTGAGGAAAAATCATCAAAACTTTGAAAGTAAACAGAAATTGACAAATGTTTAAGTTTGAGGTAAAAATACCACTTTTGCGTTCAGTTTTTCTCGACTGGTCAACAGCTCATCTATTGAGAAATTTCACGCTCTTCCCAACGGTGTTCTTATTTTTAATTTTTTAGTGTAATTTGAGGAAGTTATGACCGTTTTAATGATGTACGATCGCAAACACGAAAAAAATCTTAAATGAAAAAAAAGTCGGATTTTAAAGGGGTTAAAGATAAAACTCCAAGAGGCATTTTTTGTTGCAAATTCTAGTATTCGAGAATTCTAGGAATTCGAGGGATGGATTTGAAAACTATAATTAATTCATGTTCAGTTGTAGAAAATAAAACATTTTATAAATTCGTATTTTCGGTACTTACTGCAAGTCTCTCCTGGTGGTTCTGTGCACGAGAGGAACTTCCCAGAATTTCTATAGATGGAGCTTGGTTGGTGAAGAACGCAGGAGTTGCACAATCACAAATAGGCAGTAAGTATCTTATTTCAAAAGTAGTTTTCAGATTCAACAGTAATGGGAAAGACACGGGATTCCCGATAACGAGCCTCGAAACTCCAAAATATAATCTACGACCCATCCGATGGAACCTTAATCTATGCGATCGCCTGCTAGGTGCTTAATCTTTGCCGCTTCAAAAACAGGAATTCCTTCCTGGAGGTAGATAGGTTCGATTATGCCCGTAGAAGAGGTGAGGGGTGAAGAGTGGTGAGTAGAATGGAAGAGGTGTAGTCCAAACTGGACTCTGTTTGTTTAGCCCAGTCTCTAATCACTTCGAAAAAAAACCAGGTGTGGCCCCAAAAACTCTCTCTCATGCTGCTGTCAACGGGTAATTGCTCTAATGACGAAAGCCCATAAATTAGGAGGGATGTTACGACATCTCACGTTTCTATTAGTACCCGTCTTCGATCAGCTTTAAATAAATAAAAGTGCCTATTGAAATAAATTATTTAGAATAATTAAAATAATAATATTTTCAGTTCAGTATTGTTTCCGAGAAGCAGGAATGTTATTTTCCTAATCAGGAAGGGAAATAAAAACATCTGTCAAGTTGGAAGGACAGCATCACATAGAATAACATGGTCATTCTATCATTTAATGTAAATTTAGCAGGTGAGAAAAATTCTAAAATGCTACTGGATATTTACTTCTATGTATGAGATTGTTTTATGAGCAATACGGCAGGGAAGTCGCGTCAATATTTCGCATGACTTGTGAAATAGTCACTCGACTTCCGTAAAGACATCAAGATAGACAGACATCGGTGGAACTTGACCAAAAATGTTGATTTCTGCGTAGGTAGGTACTCCTCTCTTTTCCAGCGCTGAAAGTGAGGAAGCTTTGTGATTCTGAGGGTCGAAAAATCCTCCAAAATTAGTGTACACGCAAAATAAGTCTCGAAACGGCCCCTTACGAATTTCATGTACAATGCATTGTGGATCTTACTCATTATATCGTAATGGAATCAATGTACATTGTACTTTTTGTACTACTTCACGAACTACTCTCCAATTTTCAGTGAAGTTGAGATATTTTCGATAGTGAAAAGTTGGTATTCAGATGGAATTACGTCAGTGCATGCGCCTGTCTGGCTGTTTTCTATATTGATGAAATTCGTAAGGGGCCGTTTGAAGACTAATCTTCCGTGAACACTAATTTTGGAAGATTCTTCTAACCTCATGATCACAAAGCTTCCTTACGTTCAGCGCAAAAAAATAGAAGAGTACCAACGCAGAACTCAACATTTTTGATCAAGTTCCACGTCTATCTGTCTATATTTGAGTCTTTGCGGAATTACAGTAAAGCAAATAAGGTTTCTTTGGTTCACTTTCGTAGATGTTTTATACATTTCTCGTTTTCCCCACCATCAGACAGCGAAAATTTCGATTCTGAGGACTGATTCCTAATAATTAGGAATTTCTGAATCGATTTGTGACCAAATAAACATTAAAACAGCACTATGTCTCTTTTTTGTCGAAATTTGGAACAAAGTTTCCCCCGAGGTTTAGCATACTTGGTCCACCAAAAATTTCTCTGAAAATACATTCATTTTGACAGTTTCATGTCTTTACTTTGGCACATAAACTGAAAAATCGTCACGAAAACTAAGCAAGTCTTGCTCACGCGACCAATAAATTAATAAAATAGACTCACTGTGTTGCGTAAAGAACAATGAACTGTTTTTTTATTTTTATGCTTGGGTACATGAACTAACAACCTTGTTGTGTAGTGGTTGACATGAAAATGTCCCAATGTGTTGCAGACTCGTATGCAAGCATTTAAATTTTTTTTAAATGACTGAATATTATTGCTTTATCTATTTTCATGACACAAAGGATTTTTTTTTCATAATTTTTCTTTATGAAACACGTTTTTTGACAAATTAAATTGAGTAATAATCTTGGAATAAATTGGTCACAGCAGTTGTAGAAGCAAGAGTAATGCCGATTCTGCAGATGATTTTTTTCTGTCAAATTGTAACTGCTCCGACAAATTCATACTGGAAAAAGTTATCAAATCCCAGTAAATCAGTAAAAAAAGGACATATTTTTGCACATGGAGCAACGTATGAGGTTCCCCTAAAATGGTTTGTCAAGGAGCGATTGGCACATTTTGGAAATAACTTCATCATTGAAATTCGAACTAGAATAATATAACGAATCATTTTGTAAATTGCAGTTGTTTCTTTGTATGATTAGTTTGAAGATAGGAAGTGCAGAATTGATCTAACTAGTCTTCTCCACCTTCATTCATTTCGGACTAGTGAAAAACCTACCACGGTATATATTTGTAATTATATGATGAGGTAGTTAATTGGCCTTTCTAGACTTGATTGTTTTCAGTTTCTTTATTCCATCGCGACATTTCGACCCTGGATGAGGGTCCCAATCATGCAAATCCACAAAAATAATACAAGAAGACATTCAGTAAGGAAGCAAGTGACTAATTGATGGCAAGAAACGGTGCTTAATAGGTAATGAGGTAATTATCCTTAAGTTACCGAAGAATCACTAGTAACCGAACATCACTTATTTGAAGAATAATTACTTTTAAACTACAATGACGTTTTCGAACTGTGGCAAACAACTTTTTGCCTCTAGCAAAGATGGCAATTGACTGGGGAAGTTCCAACATTCCAATTTGTAATTACATGTGTATCACCACGGACGACTTGACCTATTATCTATCGACATTTCCAAGTTTGTGCCAAAATGTTCATAATAATGAAAGAAAAGACAAGTTTTCTAGCCAGGTAAAAACGTCTTATTTTTGTACTTTTGACGTTTGTTGTAGAAATCACCTCCTCTGTTGATAATGGTATAATCTCATCTAAAAATCTCTGATACAGAGTACACTTCCAGAACAAAATCGTCCAAAGGTGGCTCAAAATTGGTTTTTGGGGGACCAGGGATATTCAAATTTATAGAACGAAATTTCCTATTAATTTTATGAAAGCTATAGTCATTTTTAAATAGTTACATGAGGAGATTTTGATTCTAAAACTGTGGCTAATACGGCTGTCACTCTTTCAATCACTCCAAAAGTTCATAATCTACGGTTTCTTGCACAAAAAGGAAAAAAGTCGAACCTCGTACGCGGATCCGTTGATTCTGTGAAACTGTGTCAGACAGGCTGTCCGACGTGTGTCGGCCCGACTGAGAGTGTAGGCTCGTATCGTCCCTTCGGCTCACAGTAATTCACATCATGACCGCACTTATCGTCGGTGGACGGACGTTTTCGCCTTCAGCCTCTCAAACATTGTTTAGCGACTACGCTAGCCGCAGCTCACGCTGGGGGTCAAACGGCAGATAGCGGCTCGGTTACAAGAGCTGGAGGCCGGTAGGTTGCTCAAATTCGTTCCAACAGTTACAATGAAGCGACAGGGCATCGCGATGACCGCTGTCGTTATGCGAATGTCAACAGATCACTGCTGAAAGTAGGCCGACTCAGCTGTCACGAGCTGCACAGTTGGGAAACCATGGAAAATGCTGATTTTCTGAACGAAAACAAGAATAGTTTCCATTCAATAGGTATCGCTGGTAAGTAGGTTGAGGCTGTGGTGGACAAGCATTCAGTGTCATTCTCAAAAACGATGCAAGTTATTACGAAATTGTTAATTATTTTACTGTGTGGATCATCCGTCATCATGAAACCTTGCGTTTCCATTGTAAATACCTGCCAGCAATAACATCACTACGAAATTTGGTTCTTGGTTGCTGAGAAGCCCAACTGAGTGACATCAAACTCTATTCAAAGAATAAGTGAAAGAGAAAACACTATTCAAAGTGAAAAAACAATACCTTTACACAATTGAGTTAGGGCGTTTTGGAAATTACAACCCTCATTTCTCATATTTTAGAAGTGACTGACACTAACCAAAATCTTCGCGGCGTAACTATATAATATAATAACTGGGTATAACCGGGTCCCAAATGGAGTCGATATACATCAAATTTAATCAAAATAGCTCCATAGTTTTTTCCATGCTCGATTCCGAAGATTAATTATTTTAAATAATGGACAAAAAATATAAAGGTGTTCATAGAAGGTCTACAATTTAATGCATTTTGGTTTGTTATTTCCCATAATGAACCATTGAAATTGAGCAAGAAAAGGTAGGTCCCAATTGTTCATGTTTCAATGTTGTTTATGTTCAACTTTATGAAGCCTCCTCGTGTTTGCTCAAATGGTGGAAGATATATCTAATAGTTCGATTTCTAGGTATATGTTGATGATAACTCGGAGGTTGACTCGCGTTGTTTGCTCGTCTCACTAACGACTCTTGTTTGAATGGCTCCAATTCAAAACTACATGAGTACTGAGCACTTTCGGCGCACTCTCTAACCAATTTCAAATAACTCATCGATTTGATCCAAGTAATCGTATATCTACTGTAGAAATCTGCAAAAGTAAAACTCCTCGGAAAGATGTTCGGTTTGTTTTAGGTAAGAAAGCTGTTATGATTTCCACCGAAGATCTAAAAATTTGAGCAAATTCTGATCTTCCCTTTGAAAAAATCCAACCGACAGGTGAGATAATTCATTGTAAATAACTATTGACAACTAAGTCCCCTCTCAAGTGGGCTCCTCTCAAGCCACGCCAGCTTAGTGGCCAGCTGCCCCATGTATATAATATTGTATTGTCCAACAGAAATATTCGGTGCTTGATGTGTGTTATACAGTAGAACCTACCACTTATTACTCTGAATTACTGTGAACGACGATTTTCACCATCACGTTGATAGTTCTCCAACTTAATTCTTCGTGGTAACATCGGGTCAAACCTGCTTGATCATCTTGATGGTCTTCATTTTGTGTACGCTGAGCTGAGAATGAGTGGAGCGTATTGACAGTTATACTACAGCCGTGGAAGAAACAAGAACCACTTGAGAGGTCAGTAGTTCAACACATTTCCATACTTAAGTTTTCAAAAGCATAATCAGATCTGTCAACCCATAATTATGTTACCTAGTATATGCACCAACAAAATCAGATGAGATTTTTTGGAGAAGGCTGCTAATTTCGAGTTTGGCCATGCTGTATTTCTCTCGATTTTCAATCGATATAGGTCAGTGATCCATCTCTTCAGAGAAAGAAAAAGTGAATAAGTAAAAACAATCGTAACAGCTTTTTCCACTATCCTTCCAGATACGTCAAGCACTGAGTTTTTGTCAGCTGTGAATCCGTAAGAAGGGAGTAAAAAATTCAGATTGATGAAGACAGTGATGAGTATAATATACTCATCACTGTCTTCATCAATCTGAATTTATATAAGAGCTAGCGATATGATGGGTGGTGGACGAAAATTGTCCTTTCGAGGTTCGATTTCATGGATAACTTGTAATCTATAATAGAAATATAGGCTTATCGTATTAATATGAATTATCTTCTAAATAATGAGTGATGAGCGAAAATATTCTCTCAAATGTTCTAGTCGCTGAAATTGTTATTTCTGAGATGTTTTAATAAAGGTTCAATTCAATTCTTCAATTCTTCTGTTTGTATCATTCTACTTCTCCAAAGTCCAAATTTTCTAAATCCGTCAGATGCAGTGTTACCCTTGGTGTCGAAATAGCTTATATATGTTACGATGCGAGGGTTGGCAGGCATCATCACGTCCGACAAACCAGTTTGTACCTATACGATTTTTCCCATTTTCGCTTTTACCTTGGTTCGGAACGCGATGAAACTAGTGAGCCTTCGCCCCATCATCCCATTCGAATTTGAGAAATTTGGGCTATTCGATCCGAGATTTAGATGTTCATTTCTGTAGTAAATACTGAGATATTAATATAAAATTTATTGAAAACCAATTGCATTGGTAGCATATGTTACTAATTGGTTCGACGACTGTGAAATCTCTAAGGGACCGTCTCGGGGTTACCATACAAAAACCCTGACAATTTACGTAAAATCCAAGGTTTTGCCTTAGATGAACTTCGTTCAAAACGCTGTGCAACATAAAATGTAAGTGAAGATGTTGATGTTTCAGACCTAGGTACTACTTGAGTATTAAGCTTTTCTATGACCTATATACTGAGGAGAAAAATTTATTAGGTGAGTATATATACCTAGATACTGTTTGATTTCAATCAATTACAATAGAATCAAGAGTGAATGGAGTCCAAATTTTGAATGTGGTAGAATGAAAAAAAAACTGTAAACCTCTTGGACAGGTCGTGCAGGTATTCACAGTGAGACGAAACATGAGTGTATTGAAAAATATTTAATATTTTTCAATCATTATTATTCAATTAAATTTATTATTCAATAATTAAATTAATAATTCAATAAAAATTAGTAATTTTAAAACATTAACACATAACATTAAAACATTAAAACGTAACTACAAACGGTTTTCTCAGGAAAACCTCGCAATTTATTTTGTGTAATAAGCATGAAATTTGTGAAATACAGAACTAACCGTTTCTATATATTGTGAGATTATTGAGTTGTTACATTACACTATTCAAAAATTACCCCACGAAAGGAAGAGTGGGAAATTATTAATTGGGCCGACGAAAAATTATCATAATTATTATGAATTGATTCAGTTGCCTCAATTAACATCACACTTAAATTTCCTCTAATGATGATAAACTCGTCGTTGCCTCTTGTTACAGCGAATTACTCAGTCTGGAGCTCGGAAAAGGAAAATTGCTTGTTATCGAAAAGTGGGAAATGATTCCCCATTTAGCGAACGGCGTCTAATTACGGCGGATTGAAGCTCAGGAGTCGTGTGCAATCGGTTCGAGAGGGGGTTATATTTACAAAACCTGTCCATCGGCCAATTACTCTCTGATATTTGCTTTTAAATAAGTGAAGGGAGAAGCTCCTCCTAATAACTATAATAATAGGAGAGGCAGTACGTGCTGATAAAGAGACGAGGTCCGCTCCTGGTACCCCGGTTTTTTTTCCTTCCTTCGGAGTCCACGATCTCCTGCTGTTGCCCGGATCGTCCGACGTCTTTTCAAGGTCGGCGAGGAAACGAGAAAACAATCTGAGGATGCACATCTTTGCCAATTTTCAAAATGATCGAGTAAAACTTGAAATCAGAAGTTGTAGTCTAAAAATTCGCAAATCAATTGGAAAGCTGAGCTTGGAAAAATGAAAATAATCGGAAAAATCACAATTTTTTAACAATTTTGAGGACAGGAACTAGTTTGGAAATGAACTGAACTGAAGATATTATTATATATTATCATTTAAAAAAACATGAGATACCTACACAATAAATTATATTTTTAAATGGTGAGAACTTTATATTCAAATTGTTTCAACTTCTTGAACTTTTGACTTCTGGGTTGGGTGAACCCAATCCCTCGGCGTGGACATGTTGACTGTCGAATTTAATGTTGAAAATGATCCATATTTTTTGGTTTATTATTTTCAATAATGAACCTTTGGAATCGACCAAGAAAAAAAAATTTTAACACCCCCCCAAAATTTGATGGTTTACGTTTCAAGGTACGTAGAATCCAAAAATCGAATAAAAATTTGGCCGTCCGTCCGCCGTACGCCGTGCGCCGTACGCGGCACTTTTGCCACTTAGCATTGACCGATTTTGATGAAATTTGGTATGTAGGCTCCATTTGGGGTCTAGTTGTGCCCCGAAGCTTTTGGTTGATGTAGGTCACTTCTAAGGGTTCCAAAATCAATTTTGAAATTTTGAAAACGCCCTAACTCAAAAAATTTTGACATAAAGGTATTGTTTTTCCTTCAATTTAAGATTCTATAGAATTTTTAGAATTTTTTGAGACCACGCGGAGCTCTTTAGGACAAACCGTTCGCTCCCTACGAAAATTTAAGGGTTTACATTGCAATATATATATATATAAATCAAAACACGAGTGTGAATCGCAAAAGAGGCCTAATCTCCGTTCAAATTAGAGCTGACCAAAATGCAATCGACGGTTGGTGATTTTGATTTATTTTGTATTTTTTTTTTTTGGTCTTTTTTTTTCTTTTTTTTTCTTCTTCATGTCGGATGGTTGGTGATTTTGTAGACGAGTTATCTGTATAGAAAAATAATAAACCATTGTGTAATAATTTGCAGCGTTTTTTTCCATTTTTTTTTTTTTTTTTTGGAAAGTAAAATGTATCTATGCATCCTTGAAAGACATAGTTTCTTAGTAGTTGATTATTCTTTCATGTACCACGGAGAAAGTATTGCAATATTAACCCTAATTGGACCATGGTGTCACTAGAGCCACCGAAAACAACTTAGGAATTTCGCAGCAGTGTCAAGGTGTCACAAATTGTGTCAATTGTGTCACAACACAGTGTCAAGGAAATTTAAAAATTAATGGACAGACCTGAATTTTTTTGTAACATTTTTTTGTAAGTTATTAGAACTTAAAAAATGATGTTATGACAACCATTTTGAAACATTTTTCACCGACTTTCTTAGACATGTTTTGAGACTTTAAAGCGCACAAAAATTTTTGCTGTGCATTAAATTTAGAGTTGCATTTTAGTTTTGGTTACTCCGGTGACACCTTGGGAAAGCTGTGTGGAGAGAGAGAGAGAGAGAGACAGAGGTGTTCGTTTTGTGATCCGTAGATGTTTTAGGTGACACTAGTGATATCATGGTCCAATTAAGGTTTAATGTAAAACTGTCTGTAAACTGAAAATGGAACTCGGAGATATTAATTCAGACATCATCTCAAAGTCCATATCTACGAAAGTCCTTCCGAGTTGTCACATGAATTCCATGACAGAATATTTATGATATATAAAATTATATAATATATTATTATTATGAATAATACTATTCTTCATGTGGGATTCTTGTGACAACTTCATGAAGCTCCTTTTTCTAGGACGAGTGCTTCTATCAGGAGCACACAACAGGTCTGTTCCAACTACATTTTCTAAGGATGAACTATGAGAAAATATCTCATTTGCATTTTCAGTCATTCAATAACAAAATTTCTACTTGGAGTATCGTGCAGATACACCATTAGTAGGTATTACTGATGGGTAGAACAGTTTATCTGTGATATGTCACCACTTTTCCTCTTTTCCATATGGAACAGTTTGTCACAGTTCACAATCAATGACAGTTCAACGACAGTATGGATCATCCTTTAGCATGAAACTCGGCTTTTCCATTGTAAATACCTGCCAGCAATAACATCACCTCAAAATTTCGTTCTTGGTTGCTAAGACTGAACTGAGTGACATCAAACTCTATTCAAAGAATAAGTGAAAAAAGAAAACACTGAGATATGTCACCACTTTTCCTCTTTTCCATATGGAACAGTTTGTCACAGTTCAAAATCAATGACAGTTAGCTGGTTTAATGAACCAGTTCCCGTGTGATCACTGAAGTTGAAGGCAGTCGGTTTGGGAGATTATTTGGATTGGTGGCCGCTTGCGGGCGGGATTGTAGTTTTCAAGTCGAACCGGGCCGTTGGTGAAACCATCGCCTCTGAAGAGGTTGAGGCATTAAGTAGTCTTGAACAAAATCAGATACAAACAATGCATTACGTTGGAATTGGGATGAGAAAATTACGGGGAAGATGGGCGAGAAAGAATTTAAATTTAGTTTGAATCTAAGTATCTGACTTGGAAAGATAGTCTTCATCTTCCTTCGGTTCTGTGACACTTTATTTCTCTTGACCCCTTGACCCCCGAAAGAGCTATGTTCCTTGATTATTACATATTATTTATAAAGAGGCGGCTCTGCCAAATTAAATGTCCAAACCTTTCTTTTTGCTGTGTGATCCCTCGTCGGAATAGTGAACCACTTTGACAGCTTCGTAAGTTGTCCAATAGGACCCTTGACCCGCTGAATCACCTCATCTCTTCTTACAAAGTATAAACGTACGAACGTTTAAATTGCTATAAAGTTCCATATTTTGACGAATCAGTTTATCGTTTGACGCCATTGTGTAATAATAGGATGGAGGTGGTGAAGTTAGTGGGCTTTCTGCAAACGGTTCAACGGCAACGGGAATTCTCTATAAATGAAGGTTTTCTCTCCGACTGAGTGTTTTCCATGAACCGAATTCCTCTCATTCTTTAAATTTCATTCCCTGCGCCACTGGCAGTTGAAATAAGTTCTAATTTTTTCAGTTGCGACATTGCCTATTTCTGATTGAATTTTATTTTAATCTGAAGAAATTTCTTTTTACTTTGCATGCATTTTTTATCATTACGTATGTTTATTTTCCAAGTGTGCGAACTCAAGTGAAAAAACATTGTTTTGACATAGTAAATCTTCTATTTATCTATATATCTATAACGAATGCTTTGAGTTAGAATGGGAATCTAAGATTAGAAAATTATTGGAAAGATAGGCGAGAAAGAATTTTAATTTAGTTTGAATCTAAGTATAATAGTGAAGTATTTCCGAATGATTTTTGGTTCGTTCTTTGTTAGTTAGTTCTATTTCTTGGCAATTATTTTCAATATATAGATTTATCACTCTAAATTCGCTGGTTTTACAAATGCGTCTTGATTTGTTCTAAACTTTGTAATCGAATCGGGGTTCTTACATTGGTGGAGGCCACGTACATGAAATTTATTGACCATCTTCCAACAGTAAAAGAGGATGTCCTGAGTCAATGGGGTACTGGGACTCGTAGATATCGGTGGAAGGGTACAACTAATTTGATCGAACTTGAGTGAACTTGAGTCACTGAATGAACAATATTCGTTTGCGAATATATGATGTTTTGGTGATTGTCTTGATTCTGCATTCGAGAGTAGGGAATCATCAACTTCTGATCGTCACATTTCACTTCCTAATAATGGAACGAGGGGAATTATTAATCGGCAAGGAGGGTGCGTCGGTAGGGTATCTCCTTTGAAGAGATGAGGTATAATTTACAACATCCACTCAATATTCTGTTTGGATAGCTTTACTCAAGGTATCCGCGCTTTGATCTCCGTAGAAAACGTCGCACCTCGAGCTCTTGGGAGCACCAAGAAAGACTTCGGGGACGAGCGACGAACGTTCGTCGTATATCTTTCGAAGACGTGTCGCCTGAAAGCTTTAATAAGGAATTTGAGAGAAAAGGAAAAGAAGAGTTGGAAATGGTTGATCATAATATGTTAATAGCGACAGGAAGAGGTCTCGAGCAGCTTCCCACACTCTGGGGCGGGCGCGAACCGAATCGTAAGCTCTGCTGGGCCCTTGTGATTATGGCTGTCCACGCCGACACACCGCTTGTGATCACCTTAGCGCGTCAGTCGCGCACAGAGAAATTGAATTCTTTCAAGATTATAATCAATGAAAAACCCATAAATTTCCACTCAGAATTTCTCGAACAAGAGCGTTTCAAAATAAGCAATATATATATCCTGAAGTTCAAATTTGTAGAACTGTATTCCTGCAAGATGTCATTCCGGATATGAAAATGTCTGAGAGTCACCATGAATATGGAGTTTCTATTCGGAAACCACATAGAGAACAACCCTGAGACTTCGCTTTATGGAAAACTCTTCCCCATATTTCGACTGTTGGGAGTTACACGGTCGATATGGCAGCACAAGTGTACTTGAGGTTGAGGGAATGTTCATCAGCCCCACGAATGTGGAGAACAGTTCAGCAAAATTGGGTCATTTATTCAACTTGGTCATCAAATGTCAACAAAAACTGCGTTCTCCGAAGTAAAATTGTCGACCCTCATTTTGTATATCAGAGCATTCTGAACAAATCTGGTTGTCTGTGATCAGCTGTGTTGGAATGGATATGAAATGGAAGAGTTATCGTATTGACATCCACGTTAGATATAACCCCAAACCATCTCTATATGAGTAGGAAATAACTCTGTACCATCCATTAGTATGTATAATGATACTTCTATTTATTCGGGAATTATCAGTTCATAAGAATTATAACCTAATATAAATATAAATAGTGTGAAATTTTCCAACTAACGTTAATACGTTTATAACATTGTTGAGTCATCATTCATGTTTCATTACTGTGCATAAATCGATGAAAACCCAGAATGGTGAAGCTGCTTCAGGAGACTCTCCCACTCTTATTAGCCTCGTGTGATGATGTTTGTCTATAACTGGCCCTCTTCGTCTTATGCTCTTGATCACAATATTGAACACCTGACTTGCTCAATGTCCACAATTGGCTTCTACTTTACACCTGTGTGTTCTAAAGCGTGAGTATAGAACAGTCTTTTTCAAGTGACCCGTGTTTTGAGCATTTATACTGCATTACAGTGATCATAAGAACTTCGTTAACGGTGAGTTTCAAGTGATGATGCGTGATTTAGCCTTTTACTAGAACTAAAACCACACGGAGACGTAGTTACCGCTACGTCTCTCCATGCTGCCTTCCTCTGTGAGGAAGTGGGTACGTTTTTCCTTCAGTCACTTTCCTGTCTTAAGAACTAAGTGAAGTATCTTAGTTTTATTATCGTACACCAACTATGTATCAGAAGAATGTTGCTTATAAGTTGTAACTTGGTGCAATCAAACAAGTCAAAGAAAAACTTTCCTGTCTTCCTCCTGGTAAGAGATCTCTCCACTATATTAAATATTTTGCGGTTTCCTTTGGTACCCTTAGTTTATTTTCATTTCATTTCGGACCTATACAGGGTGTCTACAAAGCAGGTCTAATTCCTTCAAAGGGTCGATTCTACAACTAATTTGCACGAAAAATGACTCGTGGAAATATTTTGTTAGATGCTTCTTTTTGAGTTATTTCAATTTTAAAGTTTTTTTTCGTGATTTTGACCTTACGTCATTAATTTGATGAAAACTCCTATATATTGATGTGATAATTGAAATTTAAGGATACTGTTGAAAACAAGATTAAATTTCCCATCTCCCTAATACCAAATAAAATATTATATTTATATAAAATAGTGAAAGAATAAATTTCTGTTTGAACGTAGAGAAACGTGCAGTTTTTTCAACGAAATTGACGGTTTGACGGGAGGACTCCGTCGATCCCCGTAAAATAAGTTATTACATAAACCAAACTGCGATTTGTGACTGAACTATGGTTCAATTCTTATCTATATTGTAGTTGATGAATAACTTTAAATTGTATTTAAAGCATTGGGAGGATCACGAGTAGGTTATTTCATCAGAATATTTTCAACTCTTTTTCAACTAAAACGGTATAGATACCTTCTTATAACTCATACTAGTTTGAAGCTTTCAGCCAACATGAATGTCCCGCAGTTGTCCTGTTTTGATGAAATTTCAGGGTTGGTAGTGGTTACCTTCCAGGCGGTTCCCTTGTCATTTCCTATCATCGAACCAAAAAGCGATTTTGCTTCCGAGTCTACCAAGGTAGCGGAAGCTTTGTTTTCACTTTTCAAGGACGGAAAAAAAAAGTTCTCCAAAATAAAAATTTTCACTCGCATTTTGCGTTTTAGACCTTTCTGAACAATTTTGGTTCAGTGTCTGTGTGTCTGTGTGTCTGTGTGTCTGTGTGTCTGTCTGTCTGTCTGTCTGTCTGTCTGTCTGTCATGATTTCCTTGTAACGCGCATAACTATACGAAGTTATTGTCCGCTTTCAATGAAATTTTCAGGGATTGTGCGGATTGGTGTGTAGACGGTCCCCTATGAAAATCATCATCCCCAGACTGATAGAAGCGACTGCGCATGCGCAAACGTGATTTCCTTGTAACGGCCATAACTTCTACATTTTCCATCCGATTTCGATGAAATTCTCAGGGATATTACAGATTAGTATTTAAATGGTCCCCTATGCAAATCATCACCTTCGGACTGATAGTAGCCACTGCGCATGCGCAAACGTGAATTTCCTTGTAACGGCCATAACTTCCACTTTTTCTACCCGATTTCGATGAATTTTTCAGGGATTATGCGGATTAGGTTGTAGATGGTCCCCATTGAAGATCACCACAATCGGACTGATAGTAGCCACTGCGCATGCGCAAACGTGAAATTCCTTGTAACGTCCATAATTTCTACATTTTCTATCCGATTTCAATGAAATTTTCAGGGATGTTACAGATCAGTATTTAGATGGTCCCCTATGAAAATCACCACCTTCGGACTGATAGTAGCCACTGCGCATGCGCAAACGTGAATTCCTTGTAACGGCCATAACTTCTACATTTTCTATCCGATTTCAATGAAATTTTCAGGGATGTTACAGATTAACTTGTTTTGATGTTGTGAGATTAACTACTATGCATCGGATCATCTATATAATCGGGTTATGGATACGAGGAAGCTATGTGCCACACCCACTTGGCAGACGTTTTTGTTTTGTGGAGCGAAGCGGATTTTCTGTATGAGGGTGTTACAGAAAATACTAGTTTCTCACGATCCAATTGATTGTGCCGAATTTTGTGATTGAACTTGTTTGATTTCGATGTCTGGATTGCATTGAGGGGTACTTTGGGATTTACGATTTGATGATATATTTATCCCGACTTACTATGATAAGTTGTTTTGTGGTTTCGAGGAAGCGATGTGCTCTCAATTTGAAACTATTTCCCATCGTTAACTTTACTTATAAATTGAGGCATTATTGCTTGGAATATACAGAGCGATTCTCGAGGTCTGCAGATTCATCCAAGTTGTGGATCTCTAATCCTCAATTTCGTGAAAGACGGAAAAGGGGGGGGGGGGAGGTTGAAATGAATGGGGAAGGCGCTGGAAAGGGCTGCAGCCTGCAACCTGAGTGCACTTGCTTATCCTTCGAATTGTGGTCTGCATACTTAGTCGGCACACTTTATCATCGGGCTTCACTGCATTACTCTGAAATGAATGGGAGCTCCTCACGATCTCCTTCCACAAGGTTCCCGCCTATGCGAGAGTCTGTAGGATATTATTCTAATATATTTCTCATATTATTTCTCGAATTTCCTTTTTCCTTGGGTGCTAGAGCGATTCGTTTATCCCTGAATGTTTGTGGTAGGAAATAATTCTATATGGCATACAAAGAACCATAGTGGCGAAACTCCATAAAATTGACAATTGAGTTAGCGCCGCTAAAAATAGCAGAATCTCCCCCTTTTACACATCATCAACATTGACGAAACGTCAATTCCTAACCTTTTCTTCAGAAAGCAGAAGTCGCCTCTGCAGCAGTGGGGGAAGATGGTCGTCAGTGACGAATCTTGTTTAGTGTGACTCCAAGCGTGTACTTCAGTGGTATCGGTGCCTATATAACACCCATTTGGTCTATTTTAACATCAAATTGGAGACCTGACTGTGAAACGAACTGACAAAAGATGAGTTACTATGCCTAATATCAGGAAATATTATCTCATCGTGTTTTTTACCACTTTTGCGAATGTGAATGTTCGCCTTTACTGCTTCAAAACTTGCCATTATATGTTTTAGTGGTGGCGCAATCAACTACTTTATTTGCTCTACCTTCTTTGAGTTTTTTCGACGTACTTTAAATACTATCATAAAGTTTAATTAGTCAATTTTTGCCGAGAAAGTGTACGACTGAAACTACCCATGAAAGACTCACTTGACATTTTGCCAACATGGTTTCAATTTCGTGTTGAAAAATTTAATTATTATCATTATCTTTATTACCTTAGAGTTTGTAAAACTACTTGCTTTTATTATTATTATTATTGTTGTTGTTTTTGCTGGTAGTACGAGCTGCCAGTTTCCTTGCCACCAACATGGAGTTTTCTTGATTCTTTGAATATATTTTCACTGTTAAGTACCATAGATGGTTGTTCATCTTCAGTCTCTGTTATCTCTTGGAGTTGGTTTACCCACAAAATTAACAATTTGGGGTGATTTCTCGATTTACGCCAGTGTTGCACAAAACGTTGAGAGTAAAATTGCATTTTGTTTTTATCACTGACGAAATTACTCGGACTTCTGCATCCCTACTTGTTTAACTATGGATGATGAGCATGAAATACTGTAAGCACATTAGTTAAAATTTTATTTTGGTGATAATACAATAATTGTATTATAAAATAATTGTATTGTAAAATAAATTATTTATTTTGGTTATAATTAATTTTGAAGTCACAAGGAGTCACAATGGAGCATCTAGTGTGGTTATCAGCTTGGGAGGACTGGTTAATATGCCAGTCCTCCCAACTAACTAGTCCTCTAACTTACCCTAGTTTTCAAAATCCTGATGGATTCTCAAGACAGTACACCAACACAACATTCTTTACAGTCTGTTCTGTTTTCTTCTAATATAAACCAGAGGGTGGAGACTTACTTGAATATGTGTTATCTGTGTCAGGATTTCAAATTGACAGAGGGAGAAGACAATACGAGTACGCATTCACAAGAAGAACTGAACCTTTATTCGGGTGTCCTGGAAGGACTTGTCACAACCTGGAAGCAGAGGAATTCGATCCACAACAATCTGATTGATGCCTATAACCAATAATAGCTGTTGTCACTTTTTTATCATAGATATGTATACATCATGGTCATCAACTGAAAACTGACCACCAGCAGAAAACACCTTCTAGAACCAGAGACCACGAATAGGAACTTTGATACATCCCCGGATCGAAGATACACTAAGTATGTTCAGTGCATTGTACTCTTGTGTTATTGAATGTTGGAAAGAACGCTAGATTCAATGTGAGATTCACAGTGTTTTCGGTCGTTTAGTGGGATTTGATGGGATATTGACGGCAATTAACTTCGTTTCCGGCGGCCTTGCTGACCCGGTTGGTGAAAGAGGAACGTGAGGCGGTTACAATAATCGCTTATGCTGTTACAATGAGTTATGTTTAGCGCCCGGAATCGATGTTATCCAACGGACAAAGGGGGTTTTTCGTATTCTGTTTGGACGGCAGCCAATCAAAGATGATGACCCTTTGCGCCCCATTGTGTCTCGCAAATGACACAAGTTGCGGCCCAAAGCTTGCCGTTCTGTTATTGGAGTAATGCTCAGAGAGGGAATGGGAAACTCGATGTGTTAGATTTGAAAGGTCGATAAGTCTAAGTGCCGTATAAATTGTAAAGAACTCGAAAGAGCGTCTCGACGGCTCAGACATGAATTCAGCCAGAGGCCTGACAATAAAATGAGGTCGGAGAGAATCCTAGATTTTCCTCTATGTAGCTCATTATTACAATTTTCCACATCGTAATTTCGCGAAAAATTGTGGAGCTGCGGAAAAATTTCAATTGGGGATGAATGGAGTAGGTGCCAAAGTGTCAAATCGAATGACTAATGACCTATGGAAGAAAGCAGGGCATTTGCCAGTGGAGAGGAGTGCTATAGGGGTAATCTCTCCCCCCCCCCACCACCAACGAGGGAAAAATATTCAAATGATTTGGGTAGATAAGGTTAAAAACATATTGTTTAGTAATGCATGCATTCCAGGGGACGTCCCATTGGATAAGCATTAGATCAGTTTAACCAGTTGTTAAGTGATAAAACTGTTTCACTCGATGTAATTTATTTATTACTTTAGGCAAGAAATACTGACCCCCCCCCCCACCATTGTCCACCTTAACATTTCTAGCGGCATGGGAGCCTCGAATCTGAAGAGCATTTTAAAATCCATGATCTACGATACCCAACATGCGAATTCGAGTTCACACCCCCCCCCCTCCACCTCCCCAACGCCAACAATGGTGCCAGTCTGGCACCAAAGCGGAAATACCTCGTAACATTGAACTTCCATCTATTAGTTTTGGTAGGCAGTCCGTCGAGGTTCACATCCGTATTCAAGGTGAACCACAAAAAAAAAAAAAAAAAAAACACGAAATAAGCGGTTTATGGCATCATGGCACCATGTCCTGGCACCATGGTGGCACCACTATTAGTTCCATGGTGGTACAGAGAATAATTCATGAAAATCCGAAGGTATAATGGTAATTTTTCCTCAATTTCAAAGCTTGAGTACAATTAGTAAGCAGTAAAGGAACCGAAATATTGAAAAATCGGATATTTTGTGAATATTATCCCCCACTCACCCTCTCCCCTTGCGAATTTTGGTACTCTGGTAAAATCATGTACAACTTGGAAGTTATTTGAGTCAAACAAAAAAAGAAACACACAAATCGGTTGGAAATTGAGGCCTGGGCAGAGTTTACAAGATTATGCCCGCAAACGCACGTTTTTTAAGCATTAACCCCCCCTTTCCCCCTCTTAAAAAGCAAAATCCAAAATTCCGCCGCCGTTGTGCACAACTAGATAGTATTCCGCGTCAAACGAAAAAAGAACCAGGAAAATCGTTTGAGAACTAAGGCCTGGGCAGAGTACACAAGATTATGCCCAAAAACGCACGTTTTTTGAGCATTAACCCCCCCCCCTTTCCCCCCCTTAAAAGGCAAAATTCGAAATTCCGGTGACGTAGTGCACAACTAGATAGTTTTCCGCGACGAATAAAAAAGAACCAGGAAAATCGGTTGAGAACTAAGGCCTGTGCAGAGTACACAAGATTTTGTTACACACACACACACACACACACACACATACACACACACACACACAGACATACACCTATGGTTTTTTTCGAGGATTTGGATCCAGAATGGTCTATAACGGATTACTGTGTGGTTAATTTTTTTCTGTTGAGTGTTGTCCAACTTCACCCCAGATCGATCGCATAAGGACGCCCAAGTCTTACTGTGGGACGTCCTAAAAACGAAGGTACCGAATTGTTAAACCGAATAATACTCATTGATTATGTTTTTATTTTCATTAAACAAACCTCTACTTGTTGTTGTCAAGAATACCTTCAACCCAATTCTTGTCAAAAGTACGTATTATGACACCCCCTTTTCTGGTTCTCGATTTTTTAAAATCATGGCGGGGTGGCTTAGAGCTTCTAAGCCTCTGCATCTCTTCTTTATGATCTCACGTGCAAGTTGGGAACATTGTTCAGAACCTCCTAAGATAGGAAATTCTGTATTTTGGAAGGGAAGGTCTTTTTTTTCCTTCAATTGACATTAGTAATTGACCATAGCCATAAAGATTTGTATTCATAACTGAACAAAATTAAGGGATTTTTACAATACAATTTCGAAATAAAAATATAAAAGTCAAAATAATTCCAATATGCTAGAATTAAATTGTAATACCTTCTCGAATAAATTAATAGATAGCTTTGTAAATTAAAAGGCTGCATGAGTGAACCAACTGGTGGAAGTTCGTAGGGGTAATCACAAGCTCAAACACTGTGTCCATCATTCACTTCCTGGCTTGAGTATGTACTGTCCAAATGCTGTCCAGAATCAATTTCTTCACAGCGCTTCAATAATTCACCAAATTTGATAAGTTTATGATATTATGCTGAAAGGTAGTTAGACTACAATTAAACTTATATTATCACTAATATAAAACATTTACATCAGCAAGCCTAGAAATAAAAAAGTCTCCCGAATATCAATGGGGGACTAAGAAGATTTCAGTCCCTTCCGCAAGGGGCTCCCACATTTGACGACATTAACGTCAACTTTGTTTTCATATTTCAAACTCGAAACCCTTTTGTCCATTGGATTTATAGAGCATCAGCTTCGGGGGTCCACTAATCCTTGAGAAGGATGCGGGGGCATAGACTCGGTTATCATGAGCACATGCGTCGTTCCGATAGCCCTTTGGGTTTGTTTTATTCACGAGAAGAGGCCCCCTCGTCTGTCCTCGTCGCATGTCCTATTTTTTTCAGACCCTCGCTGAGATCTTTTCATATCGAGGTCAGTAAATCCCGCCACCCTAATTCTCCACGAATGGCGACGGCTGTCATTTTTAAGGATCCGCGAAAGGGGTTCAACGTTAATTTACAGCTCTCCAACTGTCCTTTTATAGGGTTTCTTGATGGTCGACATGTCATTCGATATTCTCCGAGGATCGCGTAATTTATTATACTTACCCGCGATGTACAGTCACGTAGGCTCACAATAATAGACTCAATCCTTTATAGATGGATTAGATTTCCGCCTTAGTTAAAATTTAAAAAATGGTCAATATTGTCTTCTAGTATTAAACTAGATTGTCTATTGTCTCAGTTAAATCACAATAACTACTGGCATTTTGAGCTCTCAAATTTGGAGGCTATTCTACCTTATCATATAATTTTGAGAAACAGGTACTCAAAATTTTGTATTTGCAGGTACTTCAAAATGTTGAATGATGTGTTAAGTTGTTACTTAATAATTGTTACTCTATGCAATGGACATCAGTTCTCATGCATTAAATGAATAAATAAATAATACTACATCTACCTTCTCATATAGTTTTCAAAATCTGGTACCTACTTACAAAACAAATTTTCTCAGACTTCAAGTTCCTCGCTCTCAAACATGTGCAACATCAAAAAATTGTAGATGTTCCAAAAAATAAAACTTTCCAATAGCACGTTACGTTTTAAAGCTTCCTTAAGTTCCTTGATTCTAGTCTGTGGTCATCAATTCCTTGTCTCGTGTATATACCCATATAGACGTTAATATCATGTTGCACTTTTGCTCCACTTACGGTTTTTAACTAATTAATTTAATTCCATTAAATTATACGAGGGAGGAGAAGAAAGTTTCAACCATGTTATTTCCCGAGTGAAAGGGAAGTGATTTTGAAGTAACGTTGGTGTAGTTTAGTTATGGAAAAATGAGTGTTTACTTCTGGGCTCTTCTTACTCAATTTTTTTATTTCGCTTTATAAAAGCTATAGTGGAAAATGGTGTTATTGAAAAATGGGTGTCTTAAGATCTAATTTAATAATGGACTATGAAATGGACATCAGCCTGGGAGTAGTCCGCTTTTAGAGCCCTGCAGGCGCCTTCCATTCGTTTTTCTTTCACAATTCCCACAATTACGAACTAAATTATTTGAAATTTCAAGACAATGTTCTTCACACCTGTGTGCACGTCTGCTGTAAATTTTTCCAAGCCGGCTGAATAGAAGAAAAAAATTGAACGATAAGCAAAGATTTTTTTTAATGTAGAAAAATGGGTCTTTTCCATGTTCTATTTTCTGACCCATTAAGCCGATCTAATCCAAATTTCCACACGTTCCCCTTCCATATATGAAGTAACATTTGAGCCAAGGTTTTCGAGTGAAAACAGTTTGTTGATTTTTTTTAACCCAAGTAAACTAAACTAAAAAGTGCCCTTCCAATCTAAAAATGTTTTTTGGGACACAAAAATCTGTAACCACGAGATGAGAGTTACAAACAAAATTTCATTGGCTCCATCTCTAGAGTACATCCCTGTGAGTATCTTGTAAAAATTTGAACAAAATTGGTCGAGTAGTAACCGAGAAAGAGGAATATTTGTCAGCCGAAAAGTGAATTTTCAGGACAGCATTTCAGGATAGATTTTTTTTACTGCTTGTTCTGATTTTGATTTTGTGTGCCTGGCTGACAAAAACACATCCCATTGTGGAACTTCCAGTGTTTCTTTTAGTTCCATGTTCAGTGCCTATACTTTTCAGTATCCGTGGATCGATGTACTTCAAGAAGGTTATCAATAACCAGGTTTTCTAACAACTTTTCGATATTTTTCAGTTCCGCTACTCAGCATTTTCAAAAATTGTAACTCATCAACCAGTCATCAGATTTTAATTTTATTCTTACCAAGCTGTTCAGAATTTTATACAGAATTTATCAAAAAATAACAAAGGAAAAATCGATGTTTTATTGCTTTTTTTGGACTACTCCCCTTAAATAAATAAATAATACATCATAATACACTTTCTCATATAATTTTGAATAACAGGTACCTACTTACGACAAATATTTTTTCCAGACTTCTCGTTCATGCTTTTGGATTTGTGCCTCGTCAAAAAATAGCAGATGATCAAAATCTAAACTTCCCAGTTGCACGTTACGTTACAAAGCTCCCTTTAGTTCCATGATTCTAGTCTGTGGTTGTCAAATCCTTGTCTGGGATGTATCCACGTATGTGAAAATCTGGAGTTTTGCTCCATTTTTGAAATTGAAGTAATCAATTTCATTCCGAAGAGCACTACGAAGGAGGAGAGAGTTACAACCATGACATTCTCTGAGTGAAAGGGAGTGATTTCAGATCAACGTTAGTGAAGTTTATTAGTTATGGAATATAACATTCCTATATTTCTGGACACTCCATGCTCAAAAGCCTTTAAGAGAAAATCCTATCGCATGAGTGTAGAAGCCAACTGCTCCCCTGTTCATTTTGCAGCTCTTAAAGTTTTGTTTACAACCTATTGCGAGCAAGTTAAAGCGACAAGTAAAACTTTCCAAAGTGGAAAACCCAAATGTTACTCCTGGGTCATTTGAAAATAATCAATTGTACATCACAACAGTAATCACATCCAGATCCGTTTTCTGCAACGCTTCATGACCTATGGTTTTGAATGTTTCCTGAAATATAGCTCGTGTTTGATACTGAATCACACTGAACGATCTCCCTCACCACATTTCGTTCTTAAAACCCAATTTCATTGTATTTGCCAAATAACAGAAAAATTGCACACTGCCGTGACAGCCTTCAAAATGACTTGTTTCTCCATCAGGGAATAACGGAGGAAAAGTCATCGAAGCTGACAGCCTGATGGAAGTCTATGGAATCACCAGCGGTTCCTGTGAAGAAGTTAATACGGGCTCGTGACGAAGATTTTGATGGTGTCTCGGGAAAAGAATTTTTTCAGACATCAACAGGTCCCCATTAAGCTATCACGCGATCCGCTAACGTCAAGATGAGACTGAAGGTTGGAACTTTGGAATTGACACAAGGTGAGAGGAGAGTTCATCTCGACTAAAACTAGTTGGTGAAGAAGCTTAAAATATTTATTTGTAAGTTAACTTATACCATCGGAAACCAATTTCAGATTCATTTAAATGTTTAAAGAATTTATTCAAGAAGATTTCAATTTGAAATTATGGAGGAAATAAACCTTGGGAATGTTAAACATTCGTGTATTTTTACTGAAATCACGGAATGTTTTCATTATCATCAGTGGTGAGAGGACTGACAGGAACTGATTGACAGTCCTTTCACTGCGACCTGGAGAGTGGAACGCCTCCATGCTGTGTGAGACTTATAAGGAAGGTTTATCGAAAACTCCTTCTCTCTGCTGTTTAGCAAAGCACTGAAGATTGGTGTCAAGAGTGGCACATCAGCCCCAAGGGTGGTGTATCTAGTTCTGCCCAGCTTCACCTGTCACACGATGTGTTCGGTATCTTGCATTTCCATATCGCATAAGCAGCAGATGTTTATGCTAGTTTGCCTATCTTCTTTAGGTGATATCGAAGTAGACCCACAAGAATTCTGACGACCCTGTTTCTTTGAAAACATCACATAAAGCTTCGACTGTCTGAGGCCTGAGAGGTATCCCAGTATCTTAAACTCTCATTTTTATCAAAATTGAATACTACAGGGAAAGAACAGGTAAACTAATATTTTTCAGAAAGCCTTTTTTCTGCAGAAAATGAAATATCTGTTCTTGCACGACTATGTAACAGTTTTCTGAAAATCAATATATTTCGTTAACGCGATTTTAAAACCAGACCTCCGAAACTAAAAGTCTGTTCTTGAAAATAACATCTGAAGGAGCTAAAGTCCAATTGTGTGGGAAGGGGTGTCAAATATGCAGATTATAGGTTTTTTGTAACTGTCCAAGGGATTTTAAATGAGAATAATTAGCGTTTTAATCCTAAAGTTTATCAATTATAGATTGAAAACTTAATAAATCAACTCACTCGTAGTTGCATTGTTTACAGGGTGTTTATTAATCGATGGATACATATTTTTATCTTCGTTATTTGATTTGTTAGAAAAAAGTCAAGCCGTAACCACCCTTATTTTATTACAAGGAATTCGATGAAATCCCTGTTGGGTATCGCACATCCCTCAAACTTCGTTGGTTTTTGTTTCAAGGTACGTGAAATCCGAAAATCCAATTAAAAAATTTCCGTCCGTCCGCCGTACGCCGTACGCGGCACTTTTCTTAGCAACCTTGGACGGATTTGGTTGAAATTTGGTAGTCACTTATAAGGGGTGAAAAATAAGGGTTGAAATTTTCAAGTGCCCTAGCTCGAAAACTCTCCAAATAAAGGAATTGTTTTTTAACCAATTTAAGATATGATTGAATTTTTTGAAATTTTAGAGACCACGTGGAGCTTCGTAGGACAAACCGTTCGCTCCCTATTTTATTACAGATGTAAAGAGTCCCTCAGACAATTAATCCTGATCCCAATTCACGACGATATGAAAAAAAAGTCAATATTCGTCAGGAAAAAAACACTTCACGAATTTGACCAAAGAAGGGTTCTAGTGGGAGGGAAACTCTTGAAGGCCACAGTGGTTGCCTGCTGTTAACCCGTTCTTCCCGAGTCTTCTTCTTCGTTTTTGAGGTATTTAGAATCGTCTTTTGCCAGTTCTGCTGCGCCTATCATGCACGGCGCCCAAAAATCTGTAAGGGAGCAACCTATTCTAATATTCGAAAAAAAAAATCGACTTAACCCGTTAATCGCCTGTGGTCTCGCTTTTGGTGGTTCCCAGTTCTGATTCTCTTTGGGCAGGATGATCCGCAACTCCATTACCTTCAAGACCTTTATGTCATTTGTTTTTAGGATACTCAGGCATTTCCAGACCAACTTAGAACTTATAACGTACAATGCTTATTCAGCATTTCTTCAGTACACTGTTGAACCTCTGCCTGAAAGTGGTATTTGTCTCAAGAGACTTACCAGGATGGACGAAGGGAATTTATTACAGGGGACGATGAAATCAAACACATGCCGTTTTACCTCTCTTTGGTTTGTGTTTATAAACCCTTAGCTTGGCAAGGTATAGTTTACGTTACAAACACTGCAAGGATTTTTCTTTACGCTCTAATCCCGCCATACGAGAAAACAACATCCGGTCATCATCTCTCGGCGACAATCACGTAAGTCCATTTGTTTAATATTCATTTATATGAGTTTCTATCGACTCCATAATTTGCAACCCGTTCAATCACATCCTAAAGTTTGTGATAATGCTCAACATCATCAAAAAATATATGCTATTTGGCTGGAATATGGATGTTTTTGTGGGGTGTCGTAAACGGCACCTTGCCAAGGACAGGAGGTCATGGTGATTGGATTGACTAGATTGTTATTGCACATTTTGAACCTAATTTATGAAGTTTTGAGACTTTTTTCATATTTCAATGGTTTTCTAATATTTTTATTTTCTATTTCATGACTCCAGGGTCGCTACCGATCGAGAGGGGAACTCAATCTTACAACCGATTCATGCAAAGAGGATGATGAAGATGAACAAAAAGATTAATGAATATTTGAAATCTTTTAAAACAACAATAATTAGTAGAATTGTGACATATTCCAACGACCTGTAATTACCAATAAAAATATTTTTCGGCAACTACGCCAAATTTTTCATGCCAGCTTTCAAAAAATCAATTATGATAATAGAAAATCAGGCTGAACTATAATTATAGACTAGCTGAAAAGCCTGCTATAAGCTGGAAAAAACAAATCGTAGATAAACACGTAATTTATTAAAAGAAAAAAAAATTGATGTCGCCGCCTGGAATCGAACCCGGGACCCCCAGTTTCGGGCGACATACGTACGTACGGTTGGGGTTTTATGTATATGGATAATTATTCAAATGAGTTTGATACAATTAAATCCAATGGAAGAAATTCTGGGTATTTGTCATTTTATTTCGTTCACTGACCCTACTTGGCTTGGCACGGTGTCGTTTACAACACCTCCTCATTTAATCTAATTAAAATAGTGCCTTTTTTTTTATTTTCGTCATTTTGTTCCTATTTGAGTTCTTACAAAGGGAAAACATAAAAAACCCGAAAAATTTCCAGATTCTCCACTATTTACTCTTGCCAAGTTAAGGGTTAATAAGGAGACTTACACAACAATTGGGATAACAGAATACGATATATTTTGGGTAGGAAATCGTTTATGTGAAGTAACGGGTTTCTTCTTCCAGAACTATGTGGAGCCTGTCTTGTAGGCACCTACTCCATCGGAGGTTCAATGTTGTGTCCCATCGATCATGGAACTAGCATGTGTTTCTTTTAAAAACTTCAATTACGTTGTAACTCTTTTTCCACCATATTTCGATTAAATGTGATACATTTCGATGCATGCATGGGAACTTTAGATCTTCTATATGATATACATCGACTCATAAATATAAATATCAACATTTTTATAATAGACTAAACCCACGCAAGTTCAACGAAGGCAAATTCTATTATATTTCCCTATTTGGTTCCGTTATGAGATTTTTCCTTTGAACTGAGAAATTGACTTGCAAAAAGATGACCGGCTGAACACGTCATCGCTTTCAAATGGCATTTAGAGGCGCACGAAATCGCGCTTTGCTCACAAAAAAGTGGAAGAAAATGCTGTTGTTACGTACAGGAAAGGGTTCAGAGTCCTATCTCAGCGTCTGCCGTATAACTGGTGATACAAAAAGTATTCACGGGGTTTCCCTAGTAGAGGCGGCGAGTCATTGATAGCATTTCAAAAGAAACTGTCCGGCGGAAATGGAATGCACCTCCGTGCCATTCAGGGGGAAAAGCCGACAAGCTCAAGAGGAAAAATGAAAAAAGAAACAAGAAAAGAGAGTAAAAAAGACGCAGTTGGCTCCTGACACGGAGGAAATATTCACGCTTTCCCTATTCGTCCTTCGGAAATGTGATATAAAGGTTTCCACGTGTTTGTGAAGCCCTGTTGCAACTCTTTCCGAGAAGATGTTATGCGATGGAGACGGAAAAAGGTAAAAAGTCGGTAAACATATTCGTCAGAGGGTTGCAAAACTGAGAAATGATATTATTCTACGGAGAGGGCGGTTTCTACGACTCGAGATGATCGCAATGGCGTTCGAATGCCCCTGAAGGGTCGACAGGAATGTAGATTGGAGAAATCGACCCGACAAGATCTATAACACACAGAGAGGCTGTAATAGGCTGGAGAAAACTATAAGAAATTTTGTTAGTGGGAAAGGCTTTTTCATAGCATGAGATGTTGATAGTGAATAATCTGTTAAGTTTGGTGTATATCACATCTCGGATACTTGGGAATCTGAGATTATTTAATTAATATTTATCCTTCATCCACCGGGTAGCACGGGAATAAATAATCACTTCGTTCACCAATGATTGATTGTATCAGCAGTGTCACGTGAATTCGCTATGATTATACAACATGACACTGACGTTGATAGTTTTCCGAGTCGACAAACAATGATTCAGACGTTAATTAGATTTTTCTCTTTTTCACAAGACCACAAACGATGTGATACAATTAATAATTAATTGGCGTCCAATTATTGGCGTCCTTCTTGAAGCCAATCCAACTTGCATAATAAATTTTTTTGCAAAATTAGGTTATTCCATAGTGAGATTTATCTGTAAAACCGTTGGCTATGAAATACACAAGTAACAACTGTTTCGGGACCTATGTTCAGAATTTCATCAGAATTGGACCAATTTTTTTTAAGAGTTATGACCGAAACGAGGATTTAACTACTGACAGAGCGGTACAAAAACAAAGTTGTTTAGAAAAGCTCTGAAACTATTTCTCCCCCATAAAGAAAAAGAAAGCTTTCATTTAGCATACCTATTGAAAAAGCAAGCCCATCTCTCCCATTGAAAGATTGTTCCAAAATCCTTTATAAAAAATAATAAATAATTCTAAAAAAAGTTGTTCTAAAAATAGTTCTAAACAGTTTTCAAAAGATGATTTTTTTTTTCAGACACAAACAGTTTTCTTTATCTTTTATCTTTCTTATACACACTCTAAAACGGATATTTCGTTAATTATGTGTAATGTGACAAATTCAATATGACCAATTTAACGATCTGATATTTAGACTCCTTGAGTATAGTAAGAAAAATCCTTATTCATGAGAACACTTTTCACGCATTCCACTTATTGATCCCATTCTATCACAGACACTTCAGTACGTCTCGTACTAGGGTTCGATATAATTGATACTCGTAGACGAGATCGAAACCGATGATCAGTTGAACCTATATTGTCGAATTCATAAGGATCGAATATGGTAGACTTCTCGACTTCGACTTCTCCATCAGTCTGTAAGGGCTTTCTAACCCCAATAATATTTCATATTATGGTATTATCAGCTGTCAGTTTCAAGTGACGTGTTTCTTTTAGGGGTTTATTGGTCCAGATATTTCCCTGGAACGGTTCCAACGGTTACAGTGACAAAGATGTAACCGTTCCAAATTACCGGTACAGTTCCATTACCGGTACTACCTACCGAGGGCGGTCAAATCCCACTCTCATGACATGGAAGAAGCAAGCAGTCAAATCCCTATCTTCCTTCTTGAATGCTTATGATCTCAACTTGCAATACAATAGCTTCATTTTCCTTGAAAGTTTGCTAGAAGGAAGGAATTTGAACAAGTGTTACATAAGAGACAATTTATTATAAATGATAGTGACCAAACAATTCAAGGAAAGAATAAGTTTTCGTTGCAGTTTAAGAACTGTAAACAATAACAATACTGGAGACAACTTCCATGCTAACCAGTCCAGAAGATCCCTTCCTGCTCAAGAGCCATTCCATGATACTAACATATTCTGAGTCCATGGAAGTGGTAAGGGCTCTTACAGCTACATGGAACAAAACTGAGAAGATGATATAATATATCATATAGCATATTATGCTTACCTGTCCAAATCCCATCCCGGCCATTCTCCATGTAATCTTATCGGTCCGTGGAATCGGCAAGGGCGCTTCCCGGTACTGGTACTGAGCTGTAGACAAGTTCCATCCCTACCGGTCCAAAAGATCCTTTCCCGGTCCAGAGCCATTCCATGACATCTTATCGGTCCGTGGAACTGGACTGGTAAGGGCTGAGTTATTGTCACTGCATGTAACCGTTACAAGTTGATTCTCAGTTCCACAGTTCCGGTACAGCTGAACCGACACACCTCTGGTTTCTTTTGGCCTAACTTGATCTAATTCCAAAAATTGCGTATGGCGTATTGTTCACTTTACACCTTCGATTCCGTATTCTCTGTCCGCGTTGATTTCTCAAATATAATTTCCGTACCGAAACTTACAAGTTCAAGTTACAATTGAACAAGTACATTTCCGTGAAATTGGGTGATTTAGCTGGTGTCAATTTCCTACAAGAATTGACCACAAGTAAGTAGGTACATCTGGAAACTTGAATTGAGAAAAGTAGAAAACATTTTACAAAGCATTTTACTTGAGATAATCTCGAATGGACAGATGCACGGTCTGTTTGAAGTGGACGGACTGATGAGGACGTCTTGAGATCGGGAAGCTCAAAAGGGAAGAGCAGATGCAGAAAACCCTTCACCGCACGTTTCACGGAGCTTTGATTCACAAACGCCTCCGCTTCCTACAGTAGTATAGTAGGAGCTCATCTCTTTGCTTTTTCCCATTGCCTTTTTTCAAGGGGTTAAGGGCAGAAGTTGTTAGCCGTTCGCAGGTGACACTCGGTAATCCCTTTGGAAGCACCATCCTCTCAAAGCCGATCTCATCGACTCTATCCAGAGATTCAACGGTGGATCAATTGAACACCGCAGAGGTGATCTTGATACATCAATACAATAATTACCGATGCAACATCACTCACCGAGGAACCTGAACGAAACTTATTCCTATTTTATAAGAAAAATGAGAGCACTACGTAATTATGCTCAAACATTCCCCACGATTTCAGCTTTATCTAGCATCACAGCAGCAATTTATATTCTCATAACTGTCACCCAATCAATGATTACAGAACAACATGATTTATGAAAATCAGGCTGGTTTTCAAAGGAGAAGAAACATTTTTGTAGCACCTAATGCCGACAAAAAATTCATAACGCATGTTATTCAATCTATAAATAACATATTTCTTTATTATTAACATTGATACCTACAAAATAACCGAGCTCGAAACGATATTTCGCTTAAAATTGAGAATCAAAAGCATTCAAAATATCAAAACCCCGTTTTGATTTTTCTAGGTATCACAATGTTGTCCTGTAAATCTTTACCAATCGAGTGCTCTTATAGAACATTGATTAGGGAATGCATCAACGCTTCATGCTGAAACGTTGGGAAATGATTATCTTCTTGCACTGAATATTATATTATATAATATATATAGATGAAAAAAACTAGAAAAACTACTAGATGAAAAAAAATCGCTTATATTATAATATAATAATTATAATATTATTAGTATATAAGCGAAAAAATATCGCTTATATTATATTATATATTATATTATAATATATAATATAATATAAGCGATATTTTTTCATCTAGTTTTTAGTAATATCTGAGATCTGAGTAGCCATATACGACCTGTACTCCTTTTTATTATATTATATTATATTATATTATATTATATTATATTATATTATATTATATTATATTATATTATATTATATTATATTATATTATATTATATTATATTATATATTATATTATAATTATTATGTGACATCACTCAAATCAAATCAACTATTTTTATTGTCGCGGCCAGAATCGCAAAACAATAGTCAAACAACAAACAAAACAAAACACGAAACAAATACAGCAGTAAAAAGGAGTACAGATCGTATATGGCTACTCAGATCTCAGATATTACTAAAAACTAGATGAAAAAAAATTGCTTATTTCATAAAATTCTACGCTCATCAATAAAAACTTTATCCTACGATTGAAGGACTTTCCAGTTAAGGAGCGTACATTTCAGAAAAAACATTATAAAACCTGACGCCATTCTGCATCGGGTAACAATGCAAAGAAGCAGTGAGACGTACTGGATTAGGTGGTAAACCACTACAGAATCGCGTATTGTGGTTATGAATGTCTACCCCAGCCTAGAGGAAGCAAGAGCTCCTATGAACCAAGCACAAGCACGTGTACACGTATAATGCTGGTATAGTAGGGCGATTCAATTCTTTGAATCGACCCCGACAACTTTCCGCATAACCATGATTCAATAGTATCCTAATTGCCGATTTCTGCAATTTGAAAACATCGTCCCTCCCATAAGAACATCCCCAAAACGCTGCAAATTATTACACAATGGTTTATTATTTTTCTATATAAATCACTCGTCTGCAAAGGCACCAACCATCCAACATGAAGAAAAACGTTGATCGCATTCCGGTCAGCTATAATTTGAACGGAGATTAGGCCTCTTTTGAGATTCACACTCGTGTTTCTGATTTATCGTAACAGGTCTCGGCGTGGTCTCAAAAAATTCTAAAAATTCTATACTATCTTAAATTGATGGAAAAACAATACCTTTATATCAAAAATTTTTTAGGGCGTTTTCAAAATTTCAACATTCATATTTCAACCAAGGGGGTTGAAAAATTTTGTTTCTTGGTCGATTCCAAAGGTTCATAATTTGAAAATAATAAACCAATACGTATTGCTCTTCGTGATTCAGCGACTTATTTGGTATTCGAATTGACTATACACGTTCGTAACAAGGAATTATAGGAAAAGGTAGCCGGTATAACGAAATACATCCTTTCATCGTTAGGTTTCTATTGAATGGAAACAATCCCGTTACATCGTCGAAACTCTGTTGTGGGCTCACAACTCACTCGTGAATCCTAACTCCCATAAGAGCTTCGGCCGAATCACACGGCGATTTGGGTTTTCGGTCCGACGAAAAAGACAATAAGCCACTGACGTGTAGTTCGATTCTCCCTGCATTGTTCCGATCGAGCATATCGGGACAACTGAATCTACATGTGAGCCACCTACCCCCTCCGATAAATAATTTTTGTCCCCTTACTGCCCACCCTCCTTGGCGATCCGACACGAGAGAGGGATCTGTCGAAACAATGACCATTGTTGGCGACTCGTTTTTGCCCCTCCCGCATTTTCCACGAGACACTTTTAAATTCATTCTTCAAGCCGAAAACCTCTCGGTGTGCTTTCAAACTCAATTTTTTCGAGCCGCAATTTACGGCTTCGCAGAATGAATGAAATCACTTCTCATGTAGCGGTTGAAATACGAATCATTGAGTTCTGTTCTAACATGACGTCATCTTTGAGGTGGAAATCGTTCTTTCAATTAAAATGTAACATACCAGATACCTCTTCGAGTCTTCATTCTGATGGAAAGTTGATTAACATCCAATAATAAACCTGTTCATAAACATTCCACTGCTCACAATAAAAAAATAAAAACGATATAAGTAAATATCTGTCTACGTAACTCATCCGCTTCAATTTTTGCTTCCGAGTGTACCAAGGTTGCGGAAGCTTTTTTTTTCACTCTTCAAGGTTGAAAAAAAAAGTTCTTCGAAATCGAAATTTTACGCGTTTTACGTTTTCGACCTTCCTGAACGATTTTTACTCCGTGTCTGTCTGTGTGTATGTCTGAAATGAAGTTCTTGTAACAGGCATAACTTGTTCGAAGTAATTGCCCAATTTTTATGAAATTTTCAGGGAATGTGCGAGTTGGCGTGTAGACGGTCCCCTATGAAAATCATCACCCCTGGACTAACTGTAGCCACTGCGCATGCGCAAACATGAATTCCTTGCAACAGCCATAACTGCCACAGCTTCTCTCGAATTGCAATGCCATTTTCAAGAATTATGCTGATCAGGTTGTAGATGATCCTCTATGAAAATCAACGCCTCCTTGTAAAAGCCATAACACTAACATTTTTCAACTGAATTTGATGAAATTTTCCAGGATTGTTTGGATTGACGTGTAGACAGTTCCCTATGAAAATCATCTCCAGACGAAAAATAGTTGCTGCGCATGCGCAAGCGTGAATTCTTTGTAACAGCTATAATTTCTACATTTCTCGTCCAATTTCGATGAAATTCTCAGGGAATATACGAATTCAGTTAGATGGTCCCCTATGAAAATCTTTGTCCCCAGACTGATGATACTGCGTATGCGCAAACTTCAATTCCTTGTGACAACGTTAACTTCCACATTTTCCATCCGATTTCGATGAAATTCATCAAGATTGTTCAGATTGGCTTGTAAATGGTCTCCTGTGAGGGTATTGGGAGGTACTTAGAGATTGATGTTTTTAGATTGAATGATATGCATAGGATCATCTATACAATCGGGTTAAGAATACGAGGAAATATGTCTCACACTTGGCAGACTTTTTGTGAATCGTTTCTCTCTACTTATTCCACTTATCATAAAACACCCCTAGACATCATCTGTGACTAGAGTGTGGGTTGGCTCAATTTAATACCGACTCTGATTTTCCTGTGGGTGATAAAATACCCCTCAAAGGTCCTTCGGATGGTAAGTGAAATGTAACACTGGAAATGTATAGAGGAATAGATCCAGACCGTTGCGATGGTTCCAATAAAGACCCACTTGTTAGCAATATGATCAACTGATATGCATAGAAAGCATACCATTTACAGCCTTTACAAGGAATTGATCTGCCTGATACCCAATTACTACAATCACTGCTGGTTCATCGACACTCAGAGCTCTCGTAGTTCCTCCTTTAATCCACGCTACCGACATATCGTGGAGTTCAGATCCATACAACATGGAGCTCACAAAAACATCCAAGTGGAGAGAATCCTTGCACAGCTGAGGATAAAATTTGCGATAACTCAAAAGACTGCTACACAGTACAACTGGACTGGACAGTACAAAACCAAGCATGCGTTACAATTTTAGAATCAAGAAAATACGACTCATCTACCCTATGAATGTCATTCATTCAAGTTGTACGATTCCTATTGAAGCAATTATTTGTCATCTAACTTGATGTAATCCAGTGTACCACTCGGATAGACGAATGCCATTTAGTAGGAGTCGATCTTAATAACACTTTAAATGTGAGCGATGACTACGAAAAAGCTTTCGCCATTTATAACTTTGTTGCCCAATCTTTCAATCTACTCGTGAGAATTATAACTAGAGTAAATTATTTGTGAAAAAAATCGGTGTTTATTCTCTCGGTTTATTTTTTCAAAATAAACGCTTCATACTCAATTCGAATAAATGAGGCTTTGTAGAAGCCTTCATTAGAAAATTTGGATAATGGTTGCTAAGGACGCAAAACTGAGTACAACTCGAAAAAACGAACAACGATCACATTTTGGTTGGCTGAAGTTTGAACAGCGAACAGGTCTCTTTTCCGATTCACTATCTTGTTTCTGATTTATCATATGTCCACCCCTTAGGTTATTATAGGGGGCGGAAGGTTTGTCCTACAGAACTCCGAGTAGTCTCAGTCGATTCTAAAAATTCAGTACTATTTCAAATGTATGAAAAAACAATACTTTTACATTGGAAGTTTTTGAGCTAGGGCGTTTTGAAAATTGCAACCCTCATTTTTCACCCCTTAGATGTGACAGACATCAACGGGACACATCAAAAGCTTCGGGACACAATTAGACTTCAAACGGAGGCTAAAAACCACATTTCATCATAATCACAGTACCGTCGGCATAATTTTTATTCGATGTTTACATTCTCTATGTATCTTGAAAAGTAAACTGAAAAATTTTGAGGGAGAGTTCAAATTTTTTTTCCCTGGTCGATTCCAAGGAAACAATTAGCCAAAATGAAAAATGAAACATGTGAAACATAGATACATACTAGGGAACACGGAAATTAGATATTGTAGTCGTGGTTATTCTATTCAAAGAATTATGCCAACGCAGGAACTTATTGTTTATTTTCTTAATTAATTCTTTAATTTTAATTCTTTTCTGATCTGTTTCAATATTCTACGGTAGGATTAGCTTCATATAATGTTTGGTGTAGCCTGAAATTAGCTTGCATTCTATTTACTCCAACGACATTTTATCAGGCAGCTAATAGATGTGAATAGTTATTAGCTAATGGAGAGCAGTTAGCAGTCGTCTATTACCTGTGAATTAAGTTCATTTTTATTGTTTGTTGTAAAAAGTTTTGGAATTGAAATCATCCTCTCTGTGGTATGTCGTGTTTTATAGTCAGTACATCCATGATTTTCAATTTGAAAATTTTCAGAATGAAAAAAAGAAACATACTTATTTATGACACCAGTTTTTGATATCGTCAAATTTATTCGAAACTCATGAATCGACCTCCCATTGGTAACTTGACATTCAGGAGGACAACCACGTCTTCTCCAAGGCGGCTTCAAACAGTGAATTTTGATGGTTAAATTATTCTGGTTTTATGGCGGAAGATTCTCCCCGCAAGGTAGACGCCTATTCGGATTTTGATACAACAAAGAAAAACAGCGGTACTCATTCGGAATCTATTTGTATTCATCTTACTCTCCGTTCTAAGGTTCTTGACAAAAATACGCCTACCCACTTTTGAAAGTTCGTCACGAAGAGTAACTGGGTTTTCTCATGGTTGTTAGTAACTTTAAACGTGATTTGTTTCAATGTATTAACTGTGTGGACATTCAATGGGATATTTGAACTGTAAATCAGCAACACTGAAGAGATTGATCCAATGAAAGTTCTTCAAATGTTCGTTCATAATTTACCCGAGCTTTTGACAGTTATTAATAATCATATTCTCTGCAGTTACAAATTTGAACTATTTACAAATCGGCTGGGTAAGTTGAAATACTTACCAAACAAATCCAACCACAAGGCCTCCTTCACCTAGAATTGTTGGGGTTTAGTCATATTTTAGGGAAAATTAGATGATCAATACTCTCCAATGAGAAGGCGAAGTGAAAAAATCCAATGAGGTCTACTCAACTCCATGGATTTTGCTTCCGAGTCTACCAAGGAAGCGAAAGCTTTGTTTTCACTTTTCAAGGTTGAAAAAAAATGTTCTTTGGGATCAAAATTTTCAATCGTTTTCAAGCGTTCAACTTGATAGACCTTCCCGAATAATTTTGGTTTTGTGTCTGTGTGTCCGTGTGTCTGTGTGTCTGTCATGAAATCCTCGTAACGGTCCTCGCTATAGAAGTTGTTGTCCGATATCGATGAAATCTTCAGGGACTACGCGAATTGGGGTGTAGATGGTCCCCTATGAAAATAATTGTTTTAGACTGATAGTAGCCAGAATGCGAATTTCCTTGTAACAGCCATAACTTCTACATTTCTCATCCAATTTTGCTGAAATTTTCATGCGGATTGGGTTTCGGATGTTCCTGTATGGAAACAGCTCCCGGACCGATAGTGGCTTCTTCGCGTTACGGAAATGTGTATTTCCATGTAACAGCCATAACGTCTACATTTTCCATCCTAATTTGATGAATGATTTTTTGGCATTGTTCAGATTGGGATATTGATGTTCCCCTATGAAAATCATCCCCTCCCCCCCTGACTGATAGTAGCCAGTGTGCAAGCGCAAACTAGAATTTGTGTTACCGTACAGATGGTTCCCTAAGAGGGTACTGCATGGTACTTAGAGTTTGATGATGTGAGATAAACTACTCATCATCGGATCAATCATACAATCGGGTAAAGGATACGAGGTAGCTATGTGCCACACCCACTTTTGGCAGACGTATCTTCAGAAGTTTACATCGTTGAATATACAAGTGCAGACATTAGGTTAAAATAAGTCTCGTCTATACCTTGACTTATTTACACCAATCAGTAGTGCAAAATCCGGCTTCACGTTACTGCTACTACTGGAAGCCCTTTGTAAATAACAGAGAAATTTTCTTCCTTCCAATGGGTTCATCCCGATAGCACAGCCGCCACAATCCCACCACATCGGCTCTTCAAGAAATTATCATCTACTTACACCCTTCTAAGTGTGGCCCATTCTACGCCATGATGTTCGCAATTGTACGTTGTATCATTCAATTAGGTCATTCCTGTCCGTGTAGTTCCTTTCTTGGAGATAAGTTTCGAATTATTTGAAACTTGTGGGATCATGTTTCACCTATCTTCTTATCAGTTCAATTCAGTAAACTCGAACTTATTTTTTCCAGGCTGCTCCATTTTCCTTCGCTGGAAATCGCAGAAAATCGGGAACGAATTGTACTTTCATACCGTGTCACCTATGAATAGAATTGGCGTGTACATTGGTCCCCTATTGGATTGGCGTGTACATGGTCCCCTATGAAAATCATCGCCCCCGGACTGACAGTAGCTACTGCGCATGCGCAAAAGCATATTCCCTATAACTTTAACTTCTAAATTTTCCAACAGTGTTCAGAGATAGTGCCGGTTAAAGTGTAGATGGTCCACTATGAGGGTAGTGCAAGGTATCTAGCGATTGATGTTTTGAGATCAACTACTATGCGTCGGATCATCTATACAACTGCGTTATGGATACGAGGAAGCTATGTGCTACACCCGCTTGACAGACTTTTTTCTTTTCCCCCCAAATTAGAGTTAACAATCCAAATTAAAAAAAAAATGTTATTCAGTGTTTGTCGATCCACTTATACCTGCAATTCCTTACCGAAGCCCTTACTTTGATCGTTTTTCCTGAATTTTATGAACATTTCAGTGGGTTCTTAATAGTAACCACGCCATACATACGTTGTAAATTATTGCACTACGGTTTTTATTTTTCTTCACATGCTTAACCATTTTGAGTTGATTTGTGTTCTCATTGGTTAAAAAATGCTCATAACTTTGCAGTACCCTCTAGGCAGAATATTCTATCTTGTTAAACTTTTGAATGAATGTAGTCTAACATGTTTTTCCTAATCGAATAATTCCTTATATCTAATATCCTAATATCTAAAAATTCCTAATAATTTCCTAACATCAATAATTTTGACCTCCTCTGTAGTTACTGACGAAAGTCAATTCTGTATCATTAATTCTCGTAGACCGAGAATTTTCAAGTATTATTGAAACTTTCTCAACTAATAAGCTCTGGTTAAACAAATGAGATGTTCGTCGGTCCATGTATGCGTTGAACTCGGATCTGTTTAGAAAATGCAGTGTCCTCCGAGTGCATGACCCATTTCCCATGATCCCCCAGGTGTCTCATTAGCCGCAAAAGTGCTTGCACCAGGCCCCTCTCAATCTTCTTCACGAACGGAGACACCGGATTTTTTTTTCTTTTTCATCTCCCTCCCTCTTTTCTTTCTGTCTTCTTTCTGTGCCCCCGTCTAATTTCCAGCATCGTTGTCCCGTGTTTACCTTGGGTAATTCCGGTCGGTCTCGTCCCCGCGGAATGTTAACAAGTCTTTTGTTGTAGTGCAACGCTAATGGATGCACCGCCTGATGGGTAAGGATGGCTTGGGATCGGAGGCCCTACGGAGAGCAGATGCAGGGGAGTCATCCCAAATCCATCTGCACAGCTTTGCGGGGTGAATATGAAAATTAATTCCCAGAGCTATGAAACGCCTAATATTTGTAAGGAGAACAAAATAATACCCATGGAGGGAGTTCCAGAGGGCAGTGTTTGATAACTGATGAATCAATAGCAAATGAAAATGCAAATGGGAAGCGGTTCGTTCACTATCAGAGTTTCATCTAGTTTAGAGACTTCTTTCATGCTAATTAATAAATCAATCATAATAAACCATATAGACAAGAGTGAGAAGGTTTTGAGAACTTACAAATCCCCGTTAGGTACCTGTCACTGGTCTTCTTATTAATATTGTATTTTCAAGTACTTAACTTCTTTCGTCAGTTTCATTTCCTCCAATTTTGAGCGATGAACGTGATAATTAATGAGTATTGCATAGCACTACTAGAAAAACTTTTGGTGGTTACGCAAAACAGAACCTGAAATCCGAACTTCTAACTTCATTTACGACGCAATTTTAATTAGTTCAGGTGGCTAACTCTACCCCTAAATTACTACTTACCTAATCAAAATTGTGTCGTAACTCATAAGGACGGAAAAATAGCGATTTTCTAGTTAAAACCACCTACTATTCGGCCGCCATTTGGAAAAACTCCAGTTAAATCCAAAAATATATACGACCACATGATTCAGCGTCGAAAATAATGAAAAAACATGTATCATACTTGGGGTCTACCTTCATCTCAATTTTGGCAGAATCCAGGGGTTGCGCATATTTGCGCACTCACTGGACGGGTTGTGCACAACCGAAAAAAATCGCTTTGAGAGGTCTAAAACTCATGAAATTCTGAGTAGAATCCAAATCTGAAATAAAAAGTTGGGGTTCCCATTTGAGATAACAAAGGTGGAGTGCGTTGCGCACGTTGCGCACCTTGGTCATATTTGAGATCTTTTGGAAAAATCATGACGATTGAAAAAAAACTTTATTTTACCACTATCTGGACGATTTTAGCAAGGGGGGACTCGTGTCAAACCCTAAATAAGTTCCTACTTATTTAAAATTTTTAATTTCCGAAATTGGACTTACTTATATCAGCAAATTTGTGTTGAAACCAAATATACCATTACTATGATGATGATGATGGCAGTATTCATAATACTTTAAAAACACGTTTTTTGGCATTTGTTATAAAATTTGGACGCTTTTGGGTTATCTAAAATTTCTGGTTAACCAACCCGTCTTTTTTATTACATAAATATGATTTAAAAAAAAATCAGTAATCGATTTTAGCGAAAAAAAGTCCATGCTTAAAAATTTTGAGTCTTTTGCAACACAATTTTCTTGGAAAATTCGCTGATAGGTGATTTCAAAATATATTTGTCTTGGCACCTAGATACATTATTGATTGTTAAATGACGCTTAGATTACGTAAATAATCTGAGAATTAATTACGCTAATTATCCAGGAAGTAACAACTGATGATTGTACCACTCATTCTAGTCCAACGCACCAACAAAAGATGGTTTCATCAATCTGTATCTCAAGCATGAATGAAATATAATCACTAATTCGTTTTAACACTTCATCCAATTTAGGATGTTGAAATAATAGATGTGGGAGTATGAAATCCCGAATGGTGCAATGACAACTCTTGGACTGCAATATAAATTAAATCTATTTTTAACAAAGTATTTTTATTATTTTTCATTTCCCATTATTTCATTCCCATTACATCTTCGTAGGGTCCCTATTTAAATTGCTATTTATGAAAAGGGAGAGAGGGAGATCCAGCAGATCTGCTCCTTGTTCACAATACAACAAAAAATATATAAATATCATGAGCTTGTTCTGAAGATTCATAATGACTTGACTTTTCTTTATGGACCAACTGCTAAACCTTTGGGGAACGGGGGAAACTTTTGCCTATTTTCCCTCAAACCCCAACTCTTCCATAACTTAAAACGACACGGCTCCGAGGAGGGAAGAGTTGGCTATTGGATATCCGAGAGTAGATAACACGAAGCGCACCTGGTCCATCTCATTTTCTCTTCTTGCATTCGGAGGGTGAATCCTCCATCAGGCGAATCCCTTTTGCTCACCAACAAGAACAAAAGTTGACTTTCCAGATATAACAGGATCTCATATTCGTCTTGAAAGGATTCTACGTGAAGTAGATTAACTAAAAATGTAGGGTTTGTTAAATGTGAATTTTCCATGATAGCCTGAATTTCAAAAATATATCTCAGTTCCAGCCACACAAAAATACCCACCTATATAAAATTCAAGATTTTCAATAATTCGACTAAAAATGGCTGTAAGTTTTTTATGGTTCATAGTAACCAAAACCGTATATTAATGGGACTCCTACAGTATTGGGACAGTCCAAGTTCAAATCGCGAAAATAAAGTTTCAGTTCATTACTTATTAGTGAGATTTACACAGGAGGTGCCTCCACTAAATATCCGAATATCTACGATCGCTGAGACGTCAAGATACTAGGTGCCACGCCGTCACCACGCTAATTTTCACCTAGACCACGAATTTAGGAGAGGAAATAAATTTTCTGTTTAGAAATATATATTTGGTATTAAGCCCCTTCGTTCTTCAGTTTTCAACATTTTCAAAAACTTTAGGTAAGAAAACATTCTTTACAGTTTTTTTTCTAATTTTTTAGCTTGTTTTTGGTGTTTGTTTTTAAACTTTAGCGTTATTTATGACCCTGACTCTCGACTCTTGACCCCCTCTCTGACTATGGAAATTTAGATGGTAAGACAGTAATGGCCCATCTGTCTCATAAATATCTTTTTCAATTTTTAAAACCAGCCAGTTTTTATAAGTCACTGGAAAGTACTATTGATCATAAGATTGCGCGTATAAGAGACTTGAGTGTAGGAAGGTCCATTTAGAAATGCGCATAGGTGTCTCATTGCTGTATTTTGTACTGACCCATTATACAAATTCTGTATTCCAACTTATTTTTCATATTTCCACCTTACAGAAATGCCGAAGCCCCCTCAATGCTAGGAGAAGCTCTATTGAAGGCAATATAAATGTTATAAGAAGGCAAAGTTTCTTAACATGTGTCTACACTGCAATAAAGAAGAAGGGAGTGACAAAGACGATCATATTTTGTACACTTCGTCTGATAGTGACACAAGTGATTTATGTCTATGGCAGATCTTTTGAAATGTTTCTTGCAACGAAACGTTAGAGTAAAATCAGAAGCTGGGAAGCTGAATATTTATAGTTGAAATAATCTAATTTTGCGAAAACTTTATATTGAGTTTTTCATTTCAAGTTTTCATTTCAGACCTTATTTATGTTTTTAATAGGTAGGTACCAAGTTGTTTTTATTTTATTTATAGAACAAAACTGTGTTAAAACATTACTTTCAACAAAAAGGGGCCTTATTTTGAGATGTACCGTAACTGAATTGAAATGTCCCCTAATAGAATGATGTGTCCCATTACTATATTTTTCGACCTTTCACAGGAATATGTACAAAAGACGTATATGGTAACACGTCGGAAATGAAAAAAAAAAAAAAAAAAATCACAGTTGATTGTTTAGAGAAGATCCTGGGTAATATCCTAGAATATTCAGAACCTTTAAAAAGTTGCAAATAAAATACAAAATGAGTTTGAAATGCATGTAAGTCCTTAACCGGTCCATTACTGTATGGTTTATCCTATTATCCACTCGAAATTATTGCACTTGGAATTATCCCTTGATCCTCACACTGTGAACAGAATCTTTTTAAATTTTAGAAAAAAATCCAATGGGACGTCCCCTGGAATGCATGCATTACTAAACAATATGTTTTTATTCTGAAAACTGCTTTATGATCTCTATTATCCTGAGGATCATAAGGATGAGGATCATCTTTAAGATCTTTCTTATCTCTATTACTTGCTGTTCCTACTCTCCCTGTCTTTCTTAACAAGTCTGAATCGCAAACATTCAATTTCACTGACAAAAGTTAATTAGTTTATTAATAGTTAACCGTTTTTAACGCATTTCTGTGTTATGTCACGTTTTGGAGAAACAATAAAACGGTTTACAATTGATAATTTATGGAATCCTACCTATACGTCTTTGTTTCGTAACAAGAACTGGTTGGCACCAGATCAGAGACAAAAGGTGGTTTCACCTCGTTGGTGGGAAGAATGAGACTCGCTTTGCGTGCGCCAAGAGCTACTCAGAAGGATTAACGAAGCTAATATAAGTACCTATATTGCATATTCTTTGACATTTCTTAACGGTCGGTTAACTTCCAAGCAACAAGTAGGTAAGATAACAGTTAAAAGGGGCCTTAGCACCTCACATTGTGTGCAAACACGAAACCTGGCAGTCTACTTCCATAAAGTAGGGAGACAATTAGGTAAGCCGTATTAACGGTATCGGGGGTAAGCTCTGGTGAAATTGCACCGTTAAATGTAAAAACAAGGTGGAGAAGCTCTAGTTCCTTTCAGACGGTGTTTTCCTGTGACAATTTGTTCCTTACGCCTCTCTAACAGTGGACCGGGGCTCGCTAAGTGGTATTGCGTCCTCCTGGAGGGCGATTGTATGGAAATGTTATCAGATTTTCTATGAGAAAACATTAGGGGGTTCCCGCATTTGCCCCGGCAAAGATACATCAGACCTTGTGGGGAGAGGAAGTCTTGAAGTGCGACCATTTGTGTCTGTCGACGCCGGCAAACGCCCTTATCTCTTTCAACCTTACGCCATTCGACAGTTCTTCTTCTTCTGCTCGCCATTTTGTCTTGGGAGTGATTTCCCAGACTGAGGTAATTCATCTTTAGGTCAGACATTGAAATACAGCGTACCTACAAGATCTACGATCTAGATTTGAACTTTGAAAATCCAACAGTTTTCTTGGAAAGAAAGGTCTTTTAAATTTCTTTACCGGGGTGCATGTTTCGGCCTTCTTCAGCTATCATAAAATTGGCCTTGGGCTGCGAAACATTTTGCTTCCTCACTACCGAAGGTAGGGAAGCTTTATATTCGTGAAAGAAGTGAAAAAAAGGTCCTCCAAAATCAAAATTTCCACTTGCTTTTTTGCGTTTTAGAGCTTCCCGAACAATTTTGGTTCCGTGTCTGTCTGTCTGTCGGTCTGTCGGTCTGTCTGTGGTCAATCCTTGTCCCGGGCAAAACTATACTAACCTGTGGTCCGATTTTGATGGAATTTTCAGGGATTGTGCGGGTTAGGTCATAGACGGTCCCCTATCAATTTCAGCACCTTCGGACCAATAGGAGCGAGTGCGCATGCGCAAACGTGAATTTCCTGGAACCTCGGTTTCTCGATTTCTAATGAACCGATTTTGCTCAAATTTAGAGGTTAGTTAGGGACTAACTTCTAAGAGACATCCTATAAGTTTCAATCAAATTGGTCAAGCAATAGCCGCTGCGCATGCGCGAACTTTAAATTTATTGTTACAACCAAAACTCCGCAACTATTCAACCAATTTCGATGAAATTTTTAGGGATTGTGTGGATTAGGTCCTAGACGGTGGACCGCTTAATAAAATTCTACGTTGAAAATACAAATACAAATCATAATTTTTTCGCCAACTGATTCTATACGTCCATGTTACAATGAGTGAGGAAGCTGTACTGCCCACCCAACTTGGCAGACGTGTATATTTCGTCCAATTTTTGTTATTAACCCTTTAATCCATTCACCAACTCTACCTGCTTTCTATTTCCGCTTTACATTCTCCTTCTCTTCAGTTTATCATATTATAGTTCACTACCAATTTTAAGTTTCCAGGAATTGGAAAACGCGTTCGAAATTTATGAAGGCTGAAGAAGGCGACAATGTACGTCGAAAAATGTACCCCAATAAAATCAGACTCCAATATTCTCTACTCAACTGAAACCATAAACCTACAGGAAGGTATTTTGAATTGATGAGATCGTTGATTCCCGATTGAAGTAATTTGCTTAGCATCCAGAAATGATTCCTAGAGAGTAATTAGAGGGTATCACAGCCTATTTCACAGTTACTTACTGGAAAGCGCTATTAACTACGTCCCCGCCCCCCTCAAAAACCCCAGAGTCCCATGTCTGAACACGGATTTCGTTCATTGGAAAGCTGAAATTCTGGGAAAATATTTCCTTTGATTTTCTCTCAAAAACTAGTCGGAATGAATTTATTTAAGTAAACTAACAAAAATTTCACTTTGAGCTCTTTTTTAACGCATTAGATCTCGGTATCATTTTGTTAAACATTGAGGAGATGGGAATTCAATTTAAGCTGTTTCCATCGGTGCCCTCATATTTACATTTTCACGGTAAATAATTCTCTTCATTATCAAGATAGTTATGGTCATTTCAGTATGTGTAAAACGAGTAAAAAATTTGGTAAAAAGAATGGGTTTGATGAGGATTTCGGAAAATATTGATAAAGCACAAAAATTGAAAACCTGAAAAATAGTCGTACGATCACTCCCTGAAGTATGGATTATCAATTCTGGTAGTATCTTAGTATACTTACGCTTAGTTCAGTGCAAAGAGCAGGCAACAAATTAACATTCGTATAATAAACATATTACAGAAATTACATTCTTCGAATTTGTGCCCATCTCTAAAACCTCTGGTCCGAATTTGATGGAAATCTCATCATCATGTTTATTTTTTCTCCATTTAAGAAGTTCTTGCGGATTCTGTCAAACATGTTCCATGGAGTACTATTTTTGTGGGTGTCTTTTAGGTAAGACCTGACCCTATCATTCCAAAGAATTTCTGTGGAAGTGGCAGTTCCTTTCTACCATTTTGAGATGCTTGTTGGTATTTCTATCTAATCTTGCAATATTAGGTCATGAATATTGTCATCCGATTGAAATGGAAATACTGTGAATAAATTCAACGAGTACCTACTCTTCTTGTATTGAGTTTTAACCTTAACTGCCTCTCACGTATCATTTGCATGTGCCAAATAGAATAAAATGTACCAAACAGAATAAACGAAAGGTCGAATATACCGCGTATTGTAACTGAATCCCACCTGTGTCTACAATACATCATTCATATATCCTTGGCCTCTCGATCTTTGGATAAAACTGAGTTAACAACACGAATATTATACGTGATAGGTATTCGCTTCAACCAAAAAACTAATCACGCCTAGGTCACCTCAAACTCGTACCACGTTTGAATCTTTCAGCAACCTGATTCAATTTTTACGAGTGAGTAATAACTGTAAAACCACGAATGTTGGAGACAGAATCAAAATACTACCAAGAGCGTGGGCATTATAAATAATACTAAGGAGTTAAGGATTATTAACACAGCAAAGTACGCCCAAAATGGGCCTTATACGAGTAAGAGCTTGAGCCTCCAGTGCTTGAAACCCTAATCCAATGGCATTGAGAGAGTGGAAGACACCCATGGATACTTTTGAGTCGTGAGGCTGCAGTTCCACCAGAATACAAGTAACAACCAACAAGTCTAAACTACTTTGATAATCAAATCCAGGAGGGAGAAAAGTTCATAATGAATTAAATCCATGAGTTTATGTAGGTGCCTACGATCATACCTTTGCTCATAAATTCAGGAATCAAGGGCTGTTTCAATATCTCCATTAACCAAACCAAACCACTACTTCTTAATCAAACTAAAATTATTCATCACAATTTTTATGCCCTTATGACCTTTCATTCCTAGTATGATCACTCCATAGGTTCTATCACGAATCCTCTCACTTCATAGGTTTCGTGTTCAAAGTTGATGATGTCGAAAATTTTTTGAGCAAACTCTTTACTTAGTACTCAAGTCTGAAGGACTAATCAAGGAGGATGATTGCCCCCTCACTGACAAGGTTTACAAGGCTCAAGTAGGAGGCGCTTTCCTACCCTGTGTTTGAAGTGAGGGTCATTAAGAGCGGTTTTTTCCTCTTTTTCGGATCTTCCACTCGACCCGATGGCTCAGAGTGATAAATCAGAAAGGCCGTAGACAAGCTTTCTTAACCAATTTCCATAATGAGCCCATTACTAAACATCAAAGACGCTAAACTACAAATTTCTCAGATGACTAACTGATAAAAATTAGCATTTTTTGCTCGACTGGTCGAAGGAGGAGGGGGGATTGATAGTGAGGATGTTAAACTCACTTAGTCGAGGAGAGGGTGGGCAGAAGGATGTATTACGCAAGACTGCCCAGTCATCTTTTAGTTTTTCAAAAATGTTTTAATAAGTTTAATACCCAGATAGATTACCTACTTCAATATTTGCTCGACGAAAAATGATTGTTAATAAAACCACGAATCATGACCACGTTTATCAGATCCATTATCCACTAATATAATGATTAAATCAGGCTTATAAATTGGGTGTACCTTATTACCACATTAAGTGCATACATAATGGTTCTCTGGAGAGTGATTCAACTTATTTTTCCCACATAGTTCCGACTGGAGTTGACAATCTTGATCAGCATATACTGTAAAGTCTTTTTTCTCGGGCGTAGGGGCAATAATGTGCCTTGTGTGTATTGGAAATTTCCAAAAGATGGTACCTATGGGTTTCTTTTGTTCAAAGAAAATGCCAATTTATCGACCGGCTGGCTGTATTTTCTACTTCTTTAATATCAAATTTTCAGAAAATAAAATCAATGAACGAATATGGCAGGAACGCTCAATCAAGTTGAAATTTCAAGAAAATACGAAAAGGACAAGTGGCCCACACTTACGTTTGGGGGGTTCACGAGAACTTGTGAACTCCAAAATGATTTAGTGTGCAAAAAGTCTTGAATCCAGCAGTTCCATAGCGACTTCAAGGTGGTGTCTTCTCAAAATAAAAAAAATAAAAAGATAGACTTTTGGATTAAGTTCTGGTGGAGGCGGCGTGACGTGGCCGAGTTCACCTCACACGAGCAACGACTGATGATTCCCCTCTCGAGATGTTCCGGCCTGGGTTCACCTCCCTTCCCCTTTCTCTCTGCCAGTATGAACTTGTAGGGTCCGATGAAATTCGGACTCTACAATACATTTTAGTTGTACCAAATTAACTCAGCCTCTGAGGAGAGTTGAACAATGAGTGAAAAAATTGAACCATGGATCACACTTTGAGAATAGTATTGTGACAAGGCTTGTAACGATACTACTCCTTGTAGAGCTCGTCGAGATCTATCTGCCTGTTTCACTCAAAACTCGATTTTCGGACTTGTCACACTGCTATTCTCAACATGAGATGTCTAATTTACGAGGTCCTCTAACAGTTCCAGTTTCTTCAGATAGCTTCCTAAACTCTCAAATGACGATTCATGGTCATTTTTTTAACCTGAAAAAATCCTTATTATCGTCGTTTGTTCTCAAATTTTGACTGGAAAGAATTCAAATGAACAAGAGGTAGGACTCAGGCGAATCAAGGCAATCAATCAGATAATCTTCATTCTCGTATATCGTACATTTACTGATTGGTAAACTGTACGTTAATGTCTCCATAGAACACATAGAGTAGAGTAAAAGTCGCAGTCATTAAGTTGGAGATTAGTTATGTTTGATGGTCATTACTGTCTAGTAATGAGAACTTTGCTTAAATAATGAATGGGAGTCTGTGTGATGGAACTTTCTTTAGCCATATCACGTTGGGTGGGTGTGAACATATCAAATTTGGAAAACAGTGGTTCTTCCCTTCATGTAATGGAAAACAACCAAATCTGGTACAATCAGTTGTAGAAAAATGTCATAATCGTTGACGGCACATCAATCGGCAAGGTAAGTTCAGTTTATCCAGCCAATAATGCAAATCCATGGATATTTGAGCCCTTTTCATTTCATGTCAGCCAAAGACAAAGACTCTTGAATGGGAATAAGTTCCAGATTAAGCTACAAAGGATCTTTGAAAATGCATTATAAGAAAAATACCTACAAACTAGATTGCTCTTTCCCGTTCATGAACTGCAATCCAACAGACGCGAGCTGGAAACGCTTGGCCACTTCATGTTACTCAGTCCGATTTATGCGCCGTATAGATCGTACTTCCTGGGTGAATACACCCGTAACCTGGGTGGAGGGGTCACGATAGCTGTGGACAACGTGGACTTGATACTCGTTGATCTGTTTTCGTGGGACGGCAACATCAGGAAGTTTGAGGCCATATTCAAATATTGCATACAGTCCTTTAAACGAAAGATACCAGCTACTCGTTATAAACTTACCTGTGTAAGAAATTTAAAGTAACTTAGTTAGAAAATTGAAGTTCAAATAAAAATTTGAACCAAGTTTTAGTAAATTAATATCTAATGTTTATTATAGATATCATATTCACATAGTTATCACAGAACAATATCATTATTTTGTCAAAAAATGCTATTTTGCCATTATATTATTCTTTGCCATTGATTCAGCAACTCGTTGCAATGTTATTTTTATGCAAAAACACAAACGGTGGATACAGCTTTCGTACAAGTACGCAACCACGAGAGACATTTTATGTCTTATGTTTAATAAATTGAGAGCTTTCCAATGAGTGGTGAACGATTTTTGTGGGGTGGAAAATGAGGAAGTTAGTTTTCCCTAGGAACGATTGGTTGTACGTGAAAATCATCAGAAATTTCCGCGTAACGCTCCCCTCGTAACGTTCCCCTCATAACGCTCCCCGCGTGACGATCCCCACGTGACGATTTTTCATTTATGTGCCATAGTAAAGACATAAAATGTCAAAATGCTATTTTGCCATTATTTTATTTTTTGCCATTGATTTAGCAACTCGTTGCAATGTTATTTATATGCAAATAAACTAGAAATTAAATGAAAATAACGAAGCAATGTCTTAATCGTTGACGGCACATCAATCTGCAAGGTGGGTTCAGTTTATCAGGCCAATAAAGCAAGTCCATAAATATTTAAGCCCTTCTCGTCTCATGTCAGCCGAAGACAAAGACTGTTGAATGGTTACAAGTTCTGAATGTAGAATCAAGTTTCACGTGACGATTCTGCCTTGATAGTTTAGTGATGTTATAAATGTTGAAAACCCCATTTTTTCGAACAACTAAGTTCAGCGAACCGTGACGAAGATAGTGGTCTATTTTTCTATCCCCGCCTTACTTTCGGTCAGTCTTGGATATTAGCCAAATCTATATAGTAATAACGGTATATTAGGACCCGAAAGCGATTGTACACGATAGTTTTGCTTTCGGCCACCGTGCAATATACCGTTGACAGCGAGATTTACAGTTCCAGTCCGAAGGTTTCTCCCGAGGACCGGAGAAAAATTCGGTACCGTAACAGATGGTTGGTCCTTCGCCAAGTTCCATTCCATTTCTACAGAGCAAGTGGTTCGTCTAACAGAGAATCTTTTTCGGAAACTTGAAGAACGGCCGTCCCTGAAATGGGTTATAAGCTGAAGTCTGGTTTCCATAATCATAAATCGCGAATTCACTTGAGTGGAATCAAACGAGTGTCTGGAGGAGCCAACCTGTTACGTGTTGCTTTTCTCCCCTGAGAGTTTCTGGCAAACTCTATCATTCCACAACTTAGATACCTCCCAGGTAAAGAAGAGCAATATAGCTTATTATTGTCCAAGAAAACTGTATAATATCTACAGATAGGCACATTAAATACTAATGTGACGTTCTCTCAGTCAACATCATTGGTCTCCATGACGAACCAATGATATTCTATCCAAATCATTATATGGGATTCCATTGCTCTGGGATGAATATGAGCGAGGTTTCCATAATTTTTACATGAATGCGTAACAATCTGTTTAACAAAATATTCAGCTGATCTGACTTTGCCATGAGCTTCGACCTTGGTTGAGCTGCAATGAAGATATGCACAAAAGTAACTCGCCAAATCCAAAAAATGGCCTGAACAATATATGTACAAAACTGTCAGGCTTTTCGTATTTTTAGACTCTAGATTCACTATGTTAATTACGTTTTCCTGTCTGCTGAAATGATTAAGAATATACATCCATTTTGACAAGCTGCATTCAAACCAAAGACAAGAAGACAGAGTACTTGCAAATTTTTCTTTCTCTTCGAACCCCTCAACAGAGATCCAACGTTTCGATAAAATCAATTATGATTCCTGTAGCGGTTGTACTGTTGGGCTTTAGGTGGTATTATAATCTTCCCTGTTTCTTCTCTATGAATCTAATGGAATGTGCGCATGGGTCGGAAAAATGTTTGTTATTATTTTTAATTTAAACTAGACCCCATTCTGAGAATTTTGAAACCATCCGCGACCTTCCAGCGTGAGAAGACCGTTTTCTATGATTTTTCAAAGTTTCGAATGTTTATGACGTCACAGTGGGCTGGAGGGGCGCATGACGTCATAAACATTCGAAACTTTGAAAAATAATAGAAAGAGATCTACTCATCTAAAAGGAGAACGGCTGGTGTCAAAATTCTCGGTATGAGGTCTACTTTCGAATTAAAAAAAAATTTAAATCAGGCGCACCTTGTTCATCTTATTAAGGGATTAAAACTATGATAATTCTATGTTAACTACGTTAACTATGCTAACATCGTTCCATCTGACTGTACATAAATAATCGAAGTTCTTAGATGATGAGTCACGTACAATAAGTATATGGAAGTCTATGGAAATGTATGGAGTGAAAAAATGTTCAAAATAGTTTCGCAATATTTGCTCATCATTGGAAAGCACTCTTCTACTATGTGAAATCTATCATTTTATGGCAAATGAGTGTATCAGATGGAGGCATCCAGGAAAGATGGAGGTCTTAGTTGACAGTACGCCCAACGTCCCCCTCCGAGGACACGCAACTTCTCCTGCTCATTTTCTCTCTAGTATATTCGTTACCACAGATATTTTTATTCAACACCCTTACAGACAACCCTGACAACGAAGAAAAGTTGTTTATATATACAAATGCATACTGTTTGAAGGCATAATAGTAGGAAATGTAACGATAGAACCAAATTCACAACGCTTCGAGGCATAAATATTTGTAAGATTATAGCTTGATCAAAAGGTTGCAACTTATTCTTCTATTGCTCACTTCGTGGATGTTGATGGATGTCATTCCAAGCAAAAAAGCCCACCAAATCGTGAACAGATTAGTGAGGATTCAGATAGGTGTCCCTTTTATGGGGCATTGGGCATCAATAGATGAATGAGGGTTAATAGGTAGATGACAAAAAGTGTGATTATGTTCCACGGAAGCTCAGTGATATATGTATTTTTTTTTTCAACAATGAGAGAAAAACACTTTATTGAATCGGTAATATTGTCGAGACCTGTTTCCCATTGAAACCTTGATATTCGACTGCTCAATAGCTTTGGACAATAGTGCACCAAAACCACGGTCAAGCACGGAGAAAGGAAATCAAAAATCCGAGTGGTGAGAGCTGGATGGCGTCTCCCGATGATAATTCACCTCGTCCCGACAGGTACATAAATTTGCGCTTTTCAACACCCAAACCTTGGGATTCATGGCCGACAGACTCCACAATTAATCAAATTCCCATTATCCCGGAGCCAGCCTCAGCTTCATCTCTGGCTCCCTATAAAACCGCATTTATATTTTCAAGTTTTCCGTATAAATAGTCCCTTCTCACCAGAGATCCTCTCCCGAAATGGAGAGAGAAGCCCCTTGGCTGGTTTTTTGGTTAGGCCTCGAGATTAATTTCCCGGGACTTCCTCCCGCTTTGAGATAATTAGGGATAACAAGCGCTTTGATTTAATTCGCATTATTAAAATTTTATAATGAATCAAAAATAGACGGATTGAGGCGGAACACGCTACGCGAATTAATGTAGCCATAAATAATAGCGGAGCTTTGATTACGATGAGGTGGATTACATATGCTATAATATGAGCTCTTGAGTGTCCATTCAATAGAATATAAATTCTTTATTTAATGGATATCGAGCGTCAACCAACAAATATTGGTACAGCGTTGGCAAACAATACGTTATTTGGATAAAAACCGACTACAAAAACTCAGTTCCTCGATGACATTGAAACATTATAATTGGGAAGTTTGAAAGTTGAAATGTAGTTAGATAGAATGTGAGTCGAAATTCTCTGGTATGTGAACTGTGTGAATGCTAAAACTTAAAAAAAGTATTCAGATGTCGTCACCAAATTTCATGTGGGAGTAGTTGTACAACAGGTAGGTTAGTTGTTGAAACATATTTGAACGCAGGTACGATTCCTTGGATTCTGAAGAGTGAATTGCAATACGAATATGAGTACTACGTCTCTTATTTCTATATAGATACCATTATTCTCAAATAAAAGTGCCATTAAAACTAAAACTCAGATTTGGAAGTCACCCGACTATAATTTCAAGTCTTAGCTTTTACACAAATAATCGCTCCTCTTGAAATTCAAGGGTATGTTTCAACATTCCCTTCTTGCTTAAAGAAATTCCAGGTATAATTTTATGGATCTACGTCATGGAGGTCTGATTATCGATATTCAGATCAGTTCAATGTGGATCACCACTTTATAGTTACGACATACTAACCAGAACCTGCATAGTATGTTCATTGCAGGGTAAATTAGATACCCACATACAAGGGTCTCCCTAAACCAATCAGCAATCAGAAAAATGAATTTCTTCAAGAACCAATTCTACAAATAATTTGCAACAACTTTTTTCTCCTTAATATACCTACCACTTTTTTAACTTTTGTGAAAATGGAGAAGGAGAAGAAAACAATCGATTTTTTTTCCCATTCAAAAACCATATTTCCGCCTGAATTCCATGGGTAGTAAACCTAAAAAATTGGTTATTGTTGGATAATTGATAGATTGAACCATGTTTTAAGCTATTCAGGGCCTCTGAAGAATACAGTGTTTTAGCTCGAAAAAAATTACTAAAAATGTTTGAAAAAACAGAACTTGACAAATTGTTAATTTTACGGTAAGAACTCTAGTGTACAGTTTTTCTGAATTGTCAAAAACGCATCTTGGGGCAAATTTATTGATCTTCCCAATGGTGTGATCAGAATTGGATCAGAAAAATAATGGAGTTATAAACATTTTAGTGCCACAAGGTCGGAATAAAAAGTGCTTGGAGAGAAAAGTTTTTGGAAATCCGTTGTAGAATGGATCCTAAAGTATTGCTGATTGGTTTTGGGACAATATCTATAAACTGGCGACATATTAGTAGGTTTGGGAGAAGAGGTCTAAGCAGGAGCCTTTGATTCGAGGATGGAGATCTTGCCAGATTCAACCCACGAATCTCTTTCTGCAGTGTTACTTTCCAGACGACAGTAATACCACACCATATGAACTTGCCAAAAATGCCATTAAAGTAAGATTGATTTATTAAATTATTCATTTTGATTCACGGTAGGTTATTACTACCCATATGTTAGGTAGAAATCAACAAGAGAAACTAACAGTAGTGCATGAAAAATCTGCATCAAATAATTGGAATCGTGAAAGCTTCATCCATGAAAAAATGAAATTGTATCAGTGAAGATACATGAAATGTTGAGTTGGGGGAGATTTTGGACTATACCGACCTCAAATGTGCCTCATGTGGAAAGGAAGACGATATTGAAACCGTGATGTATTATTTTTGGGAGCTGATTTCCATAATAACGACCATGCTGGGGGAATGAGGGAACATATATTTCGACCTTGTGTTTACTAAGACGCTCAGGAGTGACTGACGTGTATTGATAAGTTGGCTGGGAAAGGCTCATTTATTACAGGAGGAGGCCGTGATGATATTTGTTCCTCCATTTATACCACCTATAATGATTTAATTTATTTCTTCTCGAAGCCTCGCTAGGCCCAAGCCACTGAACTATCTTTTAGGAAGGAGTTGGGGCAATTTTGACGGCCGAAGTTGGATGTATAAATCAGAGGTTGGGCCGATCAATCAGCCGAGAACGGTAGGAAGGGATGTTTGATGAGCCCTGCAGACTTCTAGGTTCCGTCTCAGTTTTTGTCAGTATAATATACTTCATTATAATGTACTTCGCTGTTCATATTATGAACTGCGCTTCAAGTTGTTTTATCAGTGGTAAAAATGACAACTTCCATACACGGTGTTCATATGAGTCATAATCATTTAATTTTTTGTCAGAGTTGAGATGTTTAGTTTAAGTTGTGATGGGTGAACATTCGACTCTCGACTTAGATCCGAGATTAGCAAGATTGCTGGTGGGAGTTCACCAGGGGGTTCAGCAACTGATGATCGGCAGTACACCTTGATTCTTTGACTACTCTCAAAGGGTCCCAGAATCCTAACACGATTGACAATTCCTCTGGCCGTACCTGGCAATTGGGTCTCAGGATCCAACTGAAAGTGCCAACGACCTTCTCACGGCATCGCTTAGCTCTATTCTTGCTAAATTGAGTAGGTAAGTCTGGACACCAAATACGAAGATGAGGACCTGACCCTTTTTATTCTTTTCAAATAGATAGCTATGGCAATTCTCCCTTTACAGGTGTCCAGAGGCAGTTCTTTTTGTTAGCCTAACTATTCAAAGCTACATCGTACTGGCCTCACATACTCAACCAGCAGTTACCTAGACCAGCTCCACCTCACCACGGGCGGCTTGGAGACCCCTTCACTAAGCATCTTCACTAGCATCCACTAACAGTCACCGGTTAGATCAATTTTTTTTTTTTTACGTTCTAACAATGTTTTTTCCTAGGAGCTCCTATACCAAGAAAAACCCCTTCCAGAAACAAGTACATACCATTTTTTATGATTTCCAAATTTGATGTTCTAATAAAATGGATGTTTATTCTTTATCTGTGAGTACGTTTCCACTCAATTTTCCATCCGCTCACAGATGTGGTAAAAAACACCGGTTAAACTGTATTAATTGAAAACATTGAGTTACTTGAGTAAGTGACGTACATGTTGTGATTGGGTGAAGTTCAAAAATAAAATAATGTAGGAAGGATCCACTTAGGACTATGAATTGATATTCATTTGGTCAGATGGTTTTTGCAACTTTGCTTGATTTTGTATTTTCTTGCTACGAGTGCTGGGCCATTTCAGTTCTCCTTGCAGGGCTTGTGGATATTTACCAACGCTTGGTCCACCATAAATTCCACCATCATCATCCCTCTAATTTAAATCTCTCACGGTCTATTTATCGCGTTTTGCCAAATTTGTAGGTTATTCGGAGATATCGTGAGCTATTTTTCTGACCGTGTTACTCTTCGTTAAACTCGAAAAACTGACAACACGGTCGGGAAATAACTTTTCAAATTTTTCCGTGATGCTCTTACATTATTCAATCCAGGGGGGGGGGGTGACTCAGTGCTTTGATGAAGGGTGGAAGGACCCCAGAGAATTAGGAACTGCAAATATCAAAATTCGGAATTTATGGAGGCAAAAAGCTAATTTTAAGAACATTATTCTGTGATGATCATGAAAGCTAATTAGAGAAATCTAGCAGATATTATAGCAAACTGTTCACAATTAACTGGAAATTTAAAATAACTACATGAAAGTTATCCTTTTTTTGAACGCGGGGGTAAAACATGAAATTGAAGAGAGACGACTGCATCCCTTGTGTCACCAATGGTGTCGTTGCGTACCGATACGTCCATCAGTATGGTAGATAGACACCTACAAGGACGACATTCTAACAGGTAGGTCTCATCCGATTTCACCTTCACCTCAAAACACGACGAGATCGTTTACATCGAAAATTCGATTATTGGGTTTACCTTGAAATGAAAAATACGCGTTTACTGGAAGGTGCTGTCCAGGAAGAACGTCATTATCAGCATGGCAAACTGGGATTCCCTCGGAGTGAGACCTTGCCAAAATCACGGACCTAAATTGAGCAGAAATTTCGAATGTACTCTAACTACAAAACTAGGAAGATTCACCATCAACTTTCCATCCCAAAAAAAACCTGAAACGCAAAGAAAAATGTTTTCAAGTGGAGACTATCAAAACATGTTATCACAGCACAACTCTTCCTTTTCGACGACCTCGATGAATTGGTCGAAAAACGCGAATTCTCGACTATTGTAAGGTAGGTATGTTGTCCACTCAACTCGACAGAAAATTTTTGCAAGCCTGCATGAAAAGCAGCAGCTACTTCAAAGTTGATGCTGATTTTGCTCTTTTGGATCCTTTCCGAGAACGAGGGGTTGAAAAAATCAATTGCAAAATAAGTTGGGTTCGAATGAGGGTTCCCGGATTAGCTTCCACTGAGGTAACTTGAAGTACTTGATGAACAAAAATCAGATGTGAATCACCAGAAAAATAATCTAACACAATTCTGATCAAATGATTATTGCACCAATATCACTCTTGAATTAACAGACCTTGTCTCTCAATTATTCTCCGAAAACTTCAACTAAAATGATGGAAGAAAAGTCCAATGACTGCTGCACGAAGAGGAGTGTTGTGACCAACAATACGTGGCCTGTTCGATAGGCGCACCTGTCATGTCACCGTTGAAGGGTCCGTGCCGTCAAACGATCAGGAAGCACTAAATTAGAGGCCTCAATTGGTGCCGCCAACTATCTGAATTGCTCAACGACTAAAGAGACTGCATCGCGGGGAGGCCAAAGTTTGGAATCTACTGGCCTCTTCTGATTTCATCTGATTTGTCATTTTTTCGTATAAACGTCTCAAGCCTTAACCCATCCGCTACCCCCCCCCCCCACCCTTTGGCAACGCCTGCTACCAAGTGGGGTAACTGAGTCACCCCACTGGCCTCTTAAATGTATTTAAATAATTACGCTTGTTAAGTGATAATAAAATTCAAATGTATATACTTTTATTATACAAAATGAATTACTTTTAATTTTCAATCTAACATTTAAAAAAATTTTTGAAAAATACAACAGACTTTTTTTTTCAAAATTCTCTAACACATAAAAGTGTATACATATTCAATATATCAATTTAACTTATTTTTTTCTTCACACTCAAGACCAATGAACGAATGAAATTCAGCTGACCAATGAAATGAACTTTAGACTCTGCTAGTAAGCAACTGAGTCACCCCAATTTGGACCCGACGGGTTAACTTTGATCATTTTCATACTACACTGACGACTAGGAAGTTAAGCTTTATTCGTAGATTTTCCATTCATTCGTAATTGGAACCACCGATTTTCACGCCTTTACTCGCCAACCTGCCACCTAAGCGTCAGGGCAGAGAGCAAAGCAGTGATGAATGTAGAAAGTCCGAGCAGAGAGCAACGAGTCGCCGCTGCTAGAGTTAAAAAGCAACGAGTCAAGTTATAGAAGAGTCAGTTTCAGTTATAAACGATAGAAACAATGTATTGAAACAGAAAAAGCAAAGAACAGGCGAAAAAAAAATTAAAAACAAGCTTTCATTTTTAGTCAACAATTAGCTCTGTCACAATAATTTCAGCTTAATGGGAAACCGGGGAGTGGATCAACTTTAACTTACAGCAAGATTTTAGTACAGACAGACAATGGGACAGGTAAAACTAGATAAAAGCTTGTGATGAAAATATAATAAAATTACGAAATTATGAAATCTAGTTTAATAAAAAAAAAAAACTAATTACATTATCATTGAGTTAGTAATTATGATTTATTTGAGAGGAATCTACTCATAATTTCGAGAAAATTAAATCGATAGGTCGATGAGAGTAAGGAACGTCCAGAAGTAGCACAATATTTGAGATTCCTGGATGGATAAGGTAGTGAAAAGTCACACATTACAAATCATGTATCTTCCCTGAATAAGTCGAAATCACACAAAGTATATCAAACTTATCCAACGTATCAACATTTCCGAGATGACAATACAACTATCGAAGAAAATAGTTTATCATGGATTCTCCAAAACTGCAAAAACCAGATTCATAAAGATTGAAGACTTCAAAAATTATAGAATTCCGCCTCGGTCGTTTTCTTTGCGATCCAACTCCAGTGAACCACTTGAAGTGTCGACTCAGCGGAAGCGAGCTATCAATCAAGAAATAACCCTTCGAAAACTTGGGGTGGCTAATTCATCTTCTAGACAAGCTTTGGAATACTTTAAATTAATTTTGAAGTAAGTAGTTCGGTGAATTAAATTGGTTGGGAGAAAGGAGGTGAAGGAGGAGCGTTCATTAGACATACAACAAAAATAAAACCTTCCTTTAGTCTTCGCACAAAGTTGCGGGCAAAACAGGAAACTAAGTTTCGGTGGTGCCGATGCTTCAGCTCTCCCTCCTGACTTATAACATTGGCTTTAAAACAGGGCAAACCCTCAACAATTAAAGCTGTTTTAAAATCGGCTTAAAAACTGGAGGGAATGGAAGGTAGGTGAGGAAATCATTCGCCCGAGAGCGGGTTGCAGCCGCCAAGTACAGTTGACGGGAAGTAACAACTGGCTTAAGAGCAAACTTCGTTTGCGGTTTTACTGGTGAGAAGGATTTAGAGGGGGTGGTTGGAGGAAATTCGATAGAGAAGATTATCCATTGAGAAGGTATCACTCAGACTGAGAGGAAGGTCGAAGAAGAGGAGGACTTATTGAGATATTAATCGAGGTCTCTATGACTTCTTGGCTTTCAGCATCGTTGGAATGAGGTGTTGACAATTTACCACTTTGGAACTGATCGTTGTTGCGATCCAGGGATATGGGGAATGAATGATGGATCGGTCTAATTTCTGTCAGGTTTGATCAACCGCAAATCGACGTCAGCTAGTGCACAGCAGACGTCCGTACCGCTTTGTATCACGTACTAACTCTGAAATGTATCCATGTCAACCTGTTTTGCTAACCAAATGCAAGCATGAGAGCAGTTATATTAGCTCTCCAGGTCATCCTGAAGCCAAAATAGATAATCCTAATGGAATCGGGATGGGGGAGTCAAAAACTAAGCTTTCCATTTATGTTCTGAACTTTATTATTCATATCCACGAATAGCGTCGATGAATAATGAATCTTGCTGAATAGGTTGATGCCACGTTTCAACAACCACAAACTGACATCAGCCCTGACACGTCCACCTAAACCTAGCCCCTGAATCGGTTTGGACCACCGCACAGTGGCCGAGAATTCAAATCTAGCTGTTCAATAATCAGGTTACCGACTTGGAAGGAACTAGGAAGCAAGGTTCAAAATTTGAATGCATATTTAATATGCATTCACACAGGTCTGAACTATCACCTAGGACCCCCCTTATCTTGATAAGTCATAAAATAGCCCTCCTCTGGCCTCCTAAACATTTGCAAGTTCCTCTATCTTTCTATCAAGTCCCCATTCATCTTCAAATCTATGAACGAGAATACAGTTCTAAAGCCGCCTGAGCCTCTTCCACATGGTCTATTTTATTAGAGGTGAAAAATGTCTAATTCAATTTTCAGCATCTCGGAAAGTGCATTCTTAACGTGCTCGTAAGCTATCGAGATTTTAAAGATTTTTTGTTTACCTTTCACGTATAATGATACGTTAAAAAAAGGTTAAAAAAATCGCTCCTCTTGGTACCTCCATTTGAGACCATGGACGGGTGGTTATGCATCCAAAGTCTCCCATAAAACAAGTATGGTTGCACGCATTGGCACATAACGGAGGATTGGGCTTTTTAGTACGTCCCTCAGTAAGCGATTCATCCGGGGTAAAGTTGGACAACACTTGAAAGAAAACGCTGCAAATCATTGCGCAAAGGTTTATTATTTTCTGTATAGATCACCCTTCTGTATAGATCCCTCCCTACCGCGGTAGGTACCTACTACCTACTAGGGCAGTTTTGAAAATTTCAAGCCCAACCACCAACCAGATGGAAATGAAGGGTTGAAATGCTAAGAAAAGTGCCGCGTACGGCGGACGGACGGAAAATGTTTTATTCGATTTTCGGATTCTACGTACCTTGAAACGTAAAACATCAAAATTTGATGGTATCAAAATTAAATTTTGATGGGGAGTTAACATTTTTTTTCTTCCTCGATTCCAAAGGCTTATTATTGGAAATAACACACACTAATCCGATTTAGACCATTCTGAATCCAAATCCACATACACAAAAAAAGACATTGGTGTATGTCTGTGTGTGTATGTTACAAAATTTTGTGAACTCTGCCCAGGCCTCAATTTCCAACCAATTTTCATGTTTATTTTTTTCGAATCTGAAATTTTCCGAGTTGTACAATATTTCACCGGAATATATAACTAGCAAGGGGAGTTGGCCTGTGGGGGGGGGGGGATAGTCTCAAAATATTTGTTTTTTCAATGTGTCGGTGTTCATAGCTTACTAATTGTATCCAAGCTTCGAAATTCATGGAACATTTTTCATTACACCTCTGAATTTTCATGAGTTATTCTCTGTACCACTATGGAACAAATCAGTCGTGCCACCATGGTGCCAGGACGTCATAAACCACATATTTCGCGGTTTTTTTGTGTTTCCCCATGTTTTCGCATGTTGAGTATCGTAGATCATGGATGCCTTGATACGTAAACTGCTCATACAATTTGAAAAAAGGCTAATTATCTGGGGCGTGAACTTGAAACACTCCAAAACTAGGTACCCAAATTCTATTGTTTTAATTGATAATTGGCTCATAAATACTGCCATGAAGTGATGTAAGTGAAACCCGCAATATTAATTTCCTATCTTTTTTTCTTTAATTAAAATCTTCTGAAACATCAAAAACTGATTTTACCCCAAATGGATCCAAAATTTGGAATCTACGCCCCAAAAAACCTCAAAGTACGAAACCTGTTTGAAAACAAACAGTTTTTGTTTTTTGTCCAGCTTGAATTCTGGACCACTGTGAACCGGGGCGACGAGAAGAGAATTTTTAGAGGTTTTTTAAAAATATTTTACCAAGAGGTTGATTGTATAATTTTAAGGAGTGGTGCTATGTGCCACATCCACAAGATTAACTTCTCTGCTACATATCTGATATTTAGATTTTATTTACCACAGCTTTGAAGATTTCTTTGAAAATTAGCTCATTAAGTCATGCTGCTTGAAGAGACTTTTTCTTATCATCGGACCGAAAAGCTCAAGTTTTGTTGAAAACTAGGAAAAATTCCTATACAAATATGATGCATATTACTTCTTGTGAAAATCTGTAGTGGGTGTCTGTAGAATGGATTGTGCAACGCAAACCACGAAACAAGAAACTCTAGAACTCTCTCCATTCAAAATCTCGGTTGCTCTCGCGTAATATTTATAATGCTGAAGTTAATTCAGCCTGCTTCCCAGCCTCCCTTGAATAAGCTCATTCAGGAGCCGGAGATGTTTGTGCGACGCACGCACAAAAGCAACGCAAATAATGCCAGCTTCCCCACAACACCCGAGCTGGCGGCTACAGAAGCTGATTCACCTCATAACCATTCACTGAAGTTTGATTAGTTAGTCAGTTAGACGACAAGCCGACCTTCCTTCTCTTGGATACATCTTGTTTCACGAACTTATCGGAACATTTCGTTAATTGTACGAGTTGATGAAGTTTTATATGTTGAAATGGAATATGTGGTGGAACCAAAATCTCCGTTACTACAGCAACAACAAAAGGTAAAGGTTGAAGTTCGTTATACACAATATAATATAATATAACAAAGTTTTTAGTTTCTCAAAAATAATTTGAAGGTGTGTTGAATTATTTCCCAGAAGTTGTTCAAGATTTCGAGGAAGTTCAGGTGAAACAGCGCAGAAAACCGGACATTCCGTAAGCAGGTGACGAACGGACAGCAGACATCCACATCATGTTACAGTTTGGAAAAGGTTTGATTTATGTGAGGCTAGTTGAACAATAAGAAATTATCTGAAGCTAAGCCGGAAATGTTGCAAACGACAGCATCCTTACTCAATGCTAATACAACACCATTAAGATGATTGAGCTTGGTGTCCAGAATTTGTCATAAACTGCCACAAACAAACAAGCATTGCACTCACAAAATTATTTGTATTTCTCCGAGAGATTGATCGTGCCTACTCGTACTTGCATCTGAGGTGGTAAAGTTGGCGTGATTCCTGCCAACGGTAAATTTTTTCTTTTTTTTTTCATCGCGTGCTTTATGGTTCGTAGGAAACGGGGGATTACTTTATAGCCTGGAAACTTATTTACTGTTAGGTAAAAGATCATGATATCGAAACTCGTTCAGAATTTATCGACGGTACTAGAAGTCCTCTCGAAGGACGTTCTCTCGACGTGGTCATTTAATCTTTTTGTTGGACTACCACTACGATCGTTAGCAGAGTATTTAGTTTCCTATTGTTCTTTAAACATTTCAATAGTTTTTCTACCTGACTCCTCACAGTACCCTCACACTCCTCACAGTAGAATTTTAGAATGTCTTACGGACATTGCCAGGAATTATGGAACTTGAGGGTCTCAAATTGAGTGCTCCGTAGTGTCTTCGGCTGTATCGTAAGACTACCTCACATTTGATGTATTGTACACTCTTCTACATTCTCCTGTATCAAATAATTCTAGGGCCGGCATCAAGCGGCTGTAATGGGGGGTGCGCCTTGATTTTTTTTAGATTTTTAATCGAAAGTAGACTACATCCTGAGAATTTCGGCACCAACCGCGACCTTCTAGCGTTAGTAGATCTGTTCCTACGATTTTTCAAAGTTTCGACCGTTTATGACGGGCGGGACCCCCCAGCCCACTGTGACGTCATGAACGGTCTAAACTTTAAAAATTCATAGTAAAAGATTTACACACGCTAGAAGATCGCGGTTGGTATCAAAATTCTCAGAATGAGGTCTACCTTAGATTAAAAATAACAATAAACAGTTTTTCCTACCCAGGCGCACACCCTATTATAGGTAACATTTATTTGTATTTTTGTTCTCCTCCACTCCGCTTTCAAATGTCTATCCTTGAAAATATAAAATAATATGGACCAATGCAGCACACGTAAAACTGCCCCCTTCTTATTATAATTTCGAAGTACAGTTAAGTTTAACACAATTTTTAATGAACCAGGAATTCCATGGGTAGGAAGTTCGATATGTCAAATATCACAGAATAAGAATGTTGCAGTCAATTCGGTAAATCAGTCAATTTTTGGAACGCCCAGGGAAATGTTCAAAATCGCTTTCTATCAAAGAATAACATTTTAAAAAATTTGGCATTTAGCAAATTGACTTGCCTCTGCATAAAATGTCAGAAAGGGTTTACAGAAATCGTTAAAACATCTCATCTAATCGGAATTTGACAGTTTTCTTGGTATTTCAAGAATCGGCTGAACAATTAGTAAAATTTTTGGCGGAGAATAGGATTATACTTGAACATACGATATTAAAAATAGGGAGACCACCACGACCACCTTCAAAGAACACATTCGCTGCCAATTCTAACTCCGCAGAAAGGAGCTGCTCGGGGTTCAGGATCATCGTCAAAATGCTCGTTAGGTCGTCCAGACTGCACGATGTTTCAGCAAAATCTGACTTTTTTCAAAACAATCGAAGGTGAAAACAAGCCTTTGAAGTGGTCGTTTCTCTCGAGCAAACCAACATGTTTCGATGATTTCAACGTTCATTCTCGACTTTTCCATACAATCGAAGGTGAAAACAAGGCTTCGAAGTGGTCGTTTTTCTCGAGCAAACCAACGAATTTCAATGATTATTATTTTGTTATTATTATTGGTTAAGGGCCTTCGTGAGTCAATGTAATTTTGTATGATCGTTGATGTACCTTTTCTCGACAATCACTCGAGGTAATTTCATGATTTTTTTTTTATTCTGTACAGTCACATCCCCTCTCCAAACTGACATTTTTTTGTCCTTTCCACTCAGCAATTCAATTTATGGGACGAAGGTTCCCACACCCTCATTTTTGAATTCACACTCATTTGTTTTGAGGTTAGAAAAAACCGGATTTGAGGTTGAAAAAATGTCAATCTATTCAGCAACTGTTCCTCTAAAGAACGAAAAAAGAATCAATTCGATAAGTTGAACTCAGCCGAAGAAAATGTTCCTAACCTGCGCGAAAACATAGTTTTGATAAAACGGCGAAAGAAGTTACCTACCTCGAGTCTCTGATCTCAGCTCTGGTTTCTTATCGCAGCGCGCGCGGCGTTGATGCCGAGATTTGTTCTAATCATTGCTTTTCATCAACTTGTGAATGAAAATAAAAAGAAGAAGAAGAAGAAGGATAGGTTTCAGAGGTTCAGGTAGTGATAAATTGCAGTCACTTGATATTTTAGCGTGACTGCATTCCTTGTGTTTTCGCATTTTCATTCTGTTAGTTTTGAAGATCGCTACTGTTGTTTTCATCCTCGTATATTGACTTCCGTGTTCTCGATTAGATATAACAATATCATGCCTCGAAGTGGTTCTAAAGTTTTCAAAAAGAGGCAAAAACGAAGAAGTTCACGAAAAAATCTGGATGAAAACTTCAAAAAAGTCGATGATAAAGCTGGCCCTTCCTACGCTTCTGGTGCGCACTAACTTATGACAATGACTTTCGTAAATATTTTTGCCTTTCACCTCTTGTATGAAGTTACCAAAATTATAAATAATTGATTTTTCAGAAGTGAATTTTCATTTCCATGTTCGTGAATCCCACCCTGTCAGGCAGTAGGAGGGTTAGGCATCTGCGCTCAGCAGACTGCCCAGCTCTTACGGCTTATTACTTTCAATTTGGGACCCCTTTGGTTTCTGGAACCCCATAGTGTTGCATATCAAACTGATCTGTACAAAACGGAGATTTTGACAGTACCAAAAAAAATTTTTTTTGGTCAACCTATTTTTTGACTCATGAAGGCCCTTAATTATTGAAAATTATAAACCAATAAAACACCAATGAACGGCTAGTCACAGGATCTGGGTTAAGAAATACCTAATAAGTATTAATTGGCAATCGATATGATGTTAGTCATCACAATTTAGATCGCATTTGAGATGTTCGAAAGGGTTCTTTTGTGATCAAGGAGAGACAATAAGAGGACTATAAAGAGACATCGCCAAATTCAATTTGATTCCGACGTTTTCAATTCACCTTTCCATACGAATTCATGGAAAAAGAGGAAATGACGTCGAGGCAAACAAACAGTTTTTCGGTCTGACTCGAAATAAAAAGGGAGGAAGTTCCAAGCTCTCCAGAAGGGGCCAGATGGCTTATTCAAATTTTATTGGTCGTTGTTTAACACGGTTCAATCAGTGGAATTTCACTGTCCTTCAATCGGAAACTCCCAACTACCCCCTGCCCGCCCCGATTCCAAGGGTTGGAGAATTAATCTGAAATTCAACTTCGGGAAAGAATTGAATAGCGAGGAGGTGGAGGAAGAAGTAACTTTTGTCTTACTTTTCTCTTTGTTCAAGGAGGCTTCTACTTTGCAGGGAGGGGGTCGCAATAAATTTTATTATGAGGTCACTTGAAGCACCCCCAATTTTCCAGGGGTGAAGCAAGAAAAAAGGGTTTTGTTGGGAAAAGAGGATTTTTCCTCCTGAGGAGGGCGAAGTCTATAATTTCATTCAAACGGGTTTTTCTTCAAGGGCGTTCTTGAGGGTTGGGAGTTATTTTCGAGCAAATATTCCTTCCAGTTTTTTATTAGTTGCGAGTTTGAGAGACTAATCGAACAGCCACGAGAAGCTTTCGAATTATTCTGTTTCCAAAACTCCTTCAAATTGTTCTTGATTCTCACCAAAAATAGTTATGAGAAGGTGAATTTTTTAAAATTATTAAGAACCCTATCACGGGAATTCTATTCTCCACTCAATAGTTTTCGACGAGATGTTAGTTTCTTGTGTGAATAGTACGTACTTGCATCATGATTACGAGAAAAAGAACGCCAGTACAAACATTTTTAGTCTAATGTTATTTCTGACTGTATCTGAACAATAAGCTCCCACAAACCTGTCTAGTAATCTGGATTTTGACGGAGTAGAAACCTCCAAAATAACACTGGATTACAAAATTTAGGGGTGGTCTGGCTGCCTCGTTCTTTCACCACTTTTCTTATGGTATTTGGTGCGCTGAATCCGAATCTGACGTCAGTTTTTTTTTTTTGTTTACGTCGGTTTCCAAGATATAGCTAGTTTTAAGATTATACTAGTTCTCACTTTTCTTCATTTTTTAGTGAAAACTCATCTTGCTCAAATCTCCTCAAAAAGTACTCAGACTTATAGGAAATTTCATGTAGAATCCGAATATGTACTTAGTTTTTAATTAAAACTGTGTTAAACCCCCTATTTTCCACAAAACGTATCAAAAAACACCGGTTCTCAACGTTTTTTCTTCGGGTTTTCCCTTACATTTTGCCACTTGAAAAAAAAATTAAGGCTAAAAAAATGTTCTCGGGCTTTTACTTTGTAGGAGGGACACCCCAGAGGAGAATGAGACCAATCGCAGCCTCCTAAACCCACTAATATCGAAGGAATGAGCTTTTTCATGGCACTGAGATGAAAATTCACAAAAACCGTTAGTTAATTTTTCGAGATAAGTATGTGCGTTCCTAAATCTGTTTTCCTCAAATGGATTTTCCTTTCTTCCACATTTTTTATGCTTTTCACCTATTAGGAGTTAAATCGAAAATAGGTACTCAAAGGGGGAGTAAATCATAATTGGGAAACTCTTGTTTTTTTAAGTGATTTTAATTCAGTTTTACAAACGAAACACAATAAACTGCAGAAAAGTTAACGGTGTAAGTCTGTTTCATGAAGGCTCAGATGAATCAATAGTTGGTACAATGTTTGGTTATTCCTCCACCTCAGAGGTTTCATCGCCGGCATCTATGTAGAGAAAACTTCGCCGCCTGAGGTGAATCTCTTTTTAAGGTCCAACAACAGTTCGCCATCATGTGAACTTCCCAATACCCTTTGTACCGTTCTTTCATGGTTTTCATATCTTGGTGAAACCTCCGAGGTGGAGGAATAACCAAACATTTTACCAACTTTTGATTCATCTGAGCCTTCATGAAACAGATTTACACCGTTAACTTTTCTGCAGTTTATTGTGTTTCGTTTGTAAAACTGAATTAAAATCACTTAACAAAACAAGAGTTTCCCAATTATGATTTACTCCCCCTTTGAGTACCTATTTTCGATCTTACTCTTAATAGGCGACAATTATAAAAAATGTGGAAGGAAGAAAAATCCATTTGAGGAAAACAAATTTAGGAACGCACATACTTATCTCGAAAAATTAACTAACGGTTTTTGTGAATTTTCATCTCAGTGCCATGAAAAAGCTCATTCCTTCGATATTAGTGGGTTTAGGAGGCTGCGATTGATCTCATTCTCCTCTGGGGTGTCCCCCCTACAAAGTAAAAGCCCGAGAACATTTTTTTAGCCATAATTTTTTTCAAGTGGCAAAATGTAAGGGAAAACCCGAAGAAAAAACGTTGAGAACCGGTGTTTTTTGATACGTTTTGTGGAAAATAGGGGGTTTAACACAGTTTTACTTAAAAACTAAGTACATATTCGGATTTTACATGAAATTTCCTATAAGTCTGAGTACTTTTTGAGAAGATTTGAGCAAGATGAGTTTTCACTAAAAAATGAAGAAAAGTATCACTTTCTAGTGAAAAGTTTCACTAGAAAAATCTTAAAACTAGCTATATCTTGAAAATCCGACGTAAACAAAAAAAACTGACGTCAGATTCGGATTCAGCGCACCAAATACCATAAGAAAAGTGGTGAAAGAACGAGGCAGCCAGACGACCCCTAAATTTTGTAATCTAGTGTAATTCACGTGCAAACCACAGATTGACAGATGTTTAGGAAGGATACTAGGGGTTGTGAGTCTGTTAGTATGCATGCATCTCCAGTACTATCAGTATGGAAGGAGGTTAGGAGTCTGAGGGCGAGTATGACGGCGTTTACTTCAGCAGGATAATTTGAGCACAGGTGGCTAATGCAAAAGCCTTCTCCGGTTTTGTGTTTGTCACAATAATAAGCTGATGCAGCGCTTCCGTTTGTCTGTTTAGATCCGTCAGTATACGAATTGATATGCCCGGAGTATTTGTCTAGAATGTGTAGGGTGGTGCTTTGTTTCATTTGAGCGGGGAGAGACGTTCTTTTTGTATCGATGCCAGGTACCTTGTCAATGGCCTTCAGTAAATCTAATAATTTTCGTTCAGTGTTAAATGTGTTTTACCAAATATAGTAACAGGGTGTAGTGATGAAGTCATACTATAGTATTTTTGGTTGTAGAGGAAAGGGAGGGTCACATTGCACTGAGAAAAAAAAATGGAAAGGAATTCGCGAGGGTTGAATGTGCAACGAAAGGAATATTCGACCAAATGCGCCGTTGCCGCGAGACAGGCCATTCATACACACGACACGGCAGACTCCTGCTCTGCTATCTCCGTGTCAAACCGAGAATTGTAATCTCTGCAGCGCCGGTGGGCAGACGTTTTTACCGGAATTATATCGAACGAGGGGCTTTTGCGAGGGAGGCAGTCGAGTAAATAAAAGGTTTCACCTACAGGCACATGTGTGGTTCGGCAGTCCACGGATTAACTGGGATCGAACGGATCAGGATACATGTACTACGTGTGGCTTGCTGATCCAAGGATTACTCGGGTATGTTGGCTACTGATATCGGTCTTCAAAGTTCAAAGTTATTCTAGACACTGATGATAGATCCAGAATTGTCCACTGTCAAAACCTGGACACAGGTCTGACTGAACATGTCTGAAAAACTCCAGAAATCGTCATTTCTTATCAAAAGTACACCTATGTCTCCATTTATTTTAAACTACCAATTTTCATGATTTTCGGCATTTTAAGTTTTTTTGACACTTGCAGTCGCATACAACTATTAATTTTACATTCACTTCCTGCAGTTCAAAATTAATTATAGGTATCGCAGGGTAGGTGGCTTATGAAAATCTCATATCAGAATTTGCTTATTTAAGGAATTTTTTAATTCAAACTTCCAAAATTTAAGCTTAAAACCCATATTCTTGCGATTTAAAAAAAAACTCACCAAAAACTTCAAGTTAATGTGATTTTTTTACTGAATAAAAATTGTGTCTACGAGTACATGCTGCTATTTGGGAATTCATCTGAAGAATCTCGGTTTTTCCATGAGGTTTTTGAAAACATGCATTACTAAAAAATATGTTTAATTTTAGAGGAGGCTTACAGTATATGAAAACCTCTGAAACCAACTTTTCAATAACAATAAAACTATTACAAGGACTCGAAATTTTTAGAATGGACAATTTTTAATTTTTTCCCACAGAAATCGGTTTTTTGACATTTTAAAATGATTCCTGGTGTTTCCGGACGATAACTTGAGTCAAGAATATAAATATTTTATTTAGCAATAATTCTAACTTTTTGCTAAAATATTCGTAATAACAAACGGAAAGACAAGCTTATTAGCCACGAATTTTGGACAAACTCAATGAGATTCTAGGTGGCCAAAATCTAAAAAACTAGGGTCAAAACTCTGCACATTATCACACAAAGGTTTGCTATTTTTCTATATAGATCACTCGTCTGCAAATTACCGTTGTTAAATTACCGTTGTTGGTATTACCGTTGTTACCACAAACCAACTTGGAGAAAAACATCGATCGCATTTCGGTCAGCTAAAATTTGAACAGAGATTAGGCCTCTATTGCAATTCACATTCGTGTTTATGATTTATCGTAAGTCCAACTCTTAAGTTCTAATAGGGAGCGAACGGTTTGTCCTATAGAGCTCCGGGTGGTCTCAAAAAATTCTAAAAATTCAATACTATTCCATATGTATGGAAAAAACTATGCCTTTATATCGACATTATCTGAGCAAGGATGTATTCGAAATTTCAACCCTTAGAAGTGACCTACATCAACCAAAAGCTTAAGGGCACAACTAGACTACAAATGGAGCCCGTATACCAAGTTTCATCAAAATCGGTCAATGCTAACTGAGGAAAGTGACGTGTACGGCGTACGGCCCAATTTTTATTCGATTTTTGGATTCTAAGTACCTTGAATCGTAAACCAACAAATTTTGGTGGAAGGGTTGGGAAAAAATGTTTCTTGGTCGATTCCAAAGGTTTATTATTGAAAATAATTATTTATTATTATTGAAAATAATAAACCAAAAATGAAGGTTCCTAGTGGAAGTAATCACAATAATCAATGAAATTGTGGTACATTTGGGATCAGTGAATCATTTCAGATCACTTTAGTAATGCAGATATTGTTCAAAAATTGCTATTGAGGGAACAAGCGACAAACATTAAAATTTCATGTAGTAACTCAAAACTATGGTCATTCGGTTACTCATTGAGTTTTTAGATACGAGTAGGGCATGATGGCAAGATGGTATATCAACATCTTCAAAAACATGTGGTATGCATGTAGCATGGTAGTAATAAGCATGGTGTCCTGGAGGTCAGTATGAGCGGAGGGGAGTCGAGAAGTGTATTTTCATGAGGTTTTAGAGTAAAAAAAGGAAAACTTGAAAATTTGCCGCTCATCTAATAGTACTTTTCCCAATGTAGTTTTATGTTTTTAATTGTTTGTTACTGGACAACAAGTGTTGCATTAGAGTTACTGCTTATCGTACTTTCTAAAAATCGCTTAAAAAGTGTAAATTTTGGTAGTTCAATTTACAAGTAAATCTTCAAATGATCACACTCTTCATATGAATTTCATGAATATTTTTCCAACGATAACAATCTACGTATTCTTTAATTGTGAAAGATGGTACGCAATATGACCAGTTTTATTTCCAAAAAAATAAAACACGGAAATTACTTAATAATTATTTAAATTGTAAAAGACACAAAAATGAACAGTGAAAGTTCAAATATGAAGTTTTTGAACAAAAAGTACTCTAAACATCGATTTATGGAGTTTTTGTATATAGGTCTCGTGACACTCTGTCAAGATTTACATGTGCACGCATAAGGAAAGGTAAACTACGCACAAAGCACATCGTCTCGATTGGTTGATTCTTCCAGATAGAAAACACACTTCTTCAAAATCCACTCAAGTATCGCTTGTGCGTGAGGTCTAACTGTTCGAGAGCATGTCCTTTTTTTTCCTTCCGTGTTAAGTACATAATGCGTGCGTCGCGTTGAAGCGAGTCATGGGGGAGAGATCCGTTCAAGAAGAAAAACTTTATTGTCCTGCCTTCGCCTTTCCTCAAAGCCTTTGGCCATATTTTATTCTTTAGTATCGGGGAGTTACCGTCAATACCCTTATAAAATATGTCGGGTTTTCGAAAACGAGGAATTTATATGCAAAAGGGGTGGGCTTGAAAGGGAGCCTTGGGGTAAACTTAGAGGAAACCCGATGTTGACTCGTTGACCCCTCCGTTTTCGGGTTACCCTTATATTTTCTTCCTTAATATTGAATATTATATCAGAGCTAAATTGGGTTGGTGAACAAATTCTGAGAGAGGGATGTGGTACTTTCGATCTCCTAGATTCGGTGTGAATAGGCGTCGTTCTCTTAGCATTGTTTTCTTCGAAAATTGGTAATTATAATGAGATGAAATTATACAACGTGAATATGGTGTGGTTCAAGAGCGACAGTATGAAAAAATTTGGTTTTCCTATCACTATTAAAATATAAACACGTCATCACATTTCAACTTTCTGCCTCGTACGCGGGCAGCAGGTGTTTCCTCATTTAATACGAATTTTGAAAACTCTTAGATACATTTAATAATTTAGAATAAAATCGAACAATTGAATCCGTTAATTTAAGCTCATTACTTAGCTGCATTACAATGTAATCAGTATGTCTTACTGATAAGTTCTCCAATAAGAACTTTTGTTTTCAAAATGTAGCTGGATGTTTACGTCAACAAACATGAAGATAGATTAAAAATTTTTTTCGACTACGTTGATGATTTTAAACTCTTCCGCGTGAAGAAATCAAAGTGCATTCTCGTAGGGTCCAGCCCCAAGTAATTTGAACGGAACCGAACCATCAAATCGCTGGAAATTGACAGTGCTGTATTTTCGACGTCGACGATGGAGGACAACCCGGAAAATTGCATCAAAATCGGGCCATGGTGTTGAATAAATGTGCCATGGGCGAAGATTTATCAAATACGAGCGGACAGTCAGACACTGAACAAACAATTCATCAAAATATTATTGCCCAAAAAGTTCTAAAAAAAGGTTGTTTTTGGAGGACCCACTTTTTCGGAATTAATTTACTTCAACAATTTATAAGTATTTTATATGTATTTGGACAAATATTTCACCGCTACAACCGATGTTATTGCACATAAGTTCATACATAGTGGTAAATTCATCAGCACTCAACAGGTATTTCAATCTGGCAGCTTGGTTTCGAAGATCCGACTCTGGGAGTTAGGAGTCAATATTGAATTCTGCTAGTCCTCGAGTTAATGGAGGGAGGCTGGTGCCTCTTCAAGCCACACCATCAGTCGATGCTTGTCCTCCTCGTGAAGCCTGAGTTCAACTCCAAGTCTGAACTATAGACCAGATAAATGTTCCTCTTGTCAGGATTTGGAAGACCATCCACTCTGATTGGGTAGTCTGCTCGTTCCAGAGCCTTGGCTGACCTGCCATGCCATATCCCACACAGGGTAATCGTCGCCACAATTGTTTGACTTCGCTGTAAGTTGGCAAGAGTTGCTGCATCCTCTGACAGTGCATCGACTTCATATTTTCTAATTTTGGCTGAATTGGTGTCTGAATGTAATCTCTATCCAGAGCCAGAGACCACTGGGACGAGCAAAGCCAAAGAATCCGCCATATATTCGAGAGAGCAGGCAAAAAACAAGCTATTTCCGGTTGTTCTACACAAATCTAATAAGGACGACCAAGAAACATGGATTTAATCCATATTTCCAGTGTTTGGTGTAACTTTGTCCTTTGGTGACTATTTATGTACCTACTATTCTTCTGGGAAGAATCATAATAATATTATTATGAGCTGAACCTTCTCTAGTCAATTAATTAGCAATTATTTTAAGTAAACTAACACTATTCTGTTGCTTGGATCATCAGAACTTTACAAACCTACCACCAAATAAATATGATGCAAGCTTTCATAAAATAAGTTTCAAGGCACGGTTCAAACTGCCAGCACACTCAAAATCATCGGTTTTCTTATACTGACCTCATCGTGACAGTAAGATGTGGAAAATGGGGGATGATGGCCTCGGCACCGGGTCTCAAGAGTCAATGGAAGTCGCAGCGAGCGACAGTCCGATGGAACTCCCAGATGAAGAGCTCATGAGCATTGTGACTCCAGAAGACTTGTCGTATCAGGACCCAAGCGAGTTAGATGGTGAGTTGTACAGACATCTACAAAGGTATATGCAAACGTAAGAACCTTTTAACAGCCATAATCTACATCAACCTCCTGATTTTGGAATAATTTTCAGGAATTGAGCGGTTAGCCGTGTAGGGTAGTTCAAGGTACTCAGTGCATTATTGTTTTTACCATGGGATACGGGTAAACGGGAGAACGGCACTTATCGGTATAAAGACGAGTATGATAGACTGAATTACAGTGGCAAAAGACGGGATATTAAGCAGCGCAAAAGAACGGGGTAACAATTTTGCCTGGACTGAGGAAATAACCATATTATGGCGGAGTGATTCGGAACTGGGGTGTAGCTCGCCCTGAATGAGGAATTTCACCATGTCGGAATTTCCTATTTTTGACCCCAAAATCGGATTCAGCACCTCTAAAAACCCCCTAAGGCAAACTTTCAGCCCGAACTTCCTAATTTACGAATAAACAAAACAGTGTAGAAAATACGAATGTTTAAAAAAAACGGGAAAATGACGTCATGCTGGAATAGTTCATTTATGGCCGCTTGAAGCGCTGAGATCGAGAAATCCATAGTCCCCAGATGCAAAATTTCATGAAACAGTAAAGTTCGAAATCGAAAAACTGAAGAAAAAAAATAGAAAAAGCGAGATGGGGAAAATTAGGTTTCCTCTGTTTTTGTTTGATAACTTTTCTCTTAGAAAACACGATTTCGTCGTCCTAATGGGCAACACTGGGAGGAGACGGCGATCCGAACAGCCCAATCAGCGAGCGTTCCCGCTGCACGTCTGTTTTCCCGGTTAGTTTTTGAAATTAAAAATTTTGATTGTCTCCCAAAAATAACAGGAGACTTATTTTCCAAAATCTGCACGATTTTCATCTATCCCACACCATTAACTATTCAGGAAAAATGCAAACAGAAATCGGTGAAATTCCTCATTAGTACTTTCAGGGGGGGGGGGGTAAACTTAATCGGTGATAATAGGTTATGTTCAAAGTTCTTCTATTATGCAAAATTATACTCGTACTGGTACTCGTAATCCGGTTTACGGATTATTGGGATATGGGTTTAAATTGGGTTGAGAACGGGGTGGAATGGGGCTGTAGCACTGACCTCTGTTGGGGCACCTAGGAACCAGGTCTAGGCGGTTGATTTGAAATCACCCTTCCTGAAGCTGGAGTTCAAACAATTATGTTTTGATATTAGCTACAACGCATCGGATCATCTATACAATCCGGTTATGGATACGAGGAAGCCCACTTGGCAGACTTTTTTTTCGTAATTCTTCGCTACTGACTCGGCCCCTACTTGGCCAAAAAAAAATAATTAAATAAAAAAAAAATTTGAGGTTGAACTGAATCTATATTTTTAGCCTGATTCGGAAAACACTTCGCACAAGGGAAAACACTCAAGGGGCGCTTTTGGGTACAAGGGGCGCTTATCAAAGTTTTAAATTTACGAGTAAAACACGCTTGAAGATTTTACTTTTTTCCAAACTCAATTGTGTCACTGCCAATTTAGCTGGATTTTTGTTTTTTTTTCGCATTCTGTTGAGAATCTAGTGTACTATCGATGGAACTAAGAACTGAATCGGATCCAACCAATAATATAGAGAGAAAAACGTAAAATCACCAAAAAAACGTTGGAATTTGTAAAAGCGCCCCTTGTGTTTTCTTGCTTCATCAAGTTGAGCCCATTCACATTAGACCCTTTGAGAAAAAAGTTGTATATTTTTCATTGAGAATGAGGCGCTTCACAGGAAACTCAGGGCACAAGGGGCGCTTTTTGTAAAACGCCTATTGGCCTCCTACCCGAACATGACATGTTCCTACCGACGAATTGAGGGTCTCATCAAGCGCCCCTTGGTTATGAACTTTTCCCTTTGTTTCTGTGAATTCCATAAGAGCTTACCTATAGAGCTCTCTTTCGGTAACGGATGGAGGTATCGAAAAGCCAGTAGCACCAACGTGTAGATCTTGGTTTTGCGGTTCCGACAGTGCAATTTCAAAAAATGAGGTACAAGGGGCGCTTTTTGTAAAACGCCCCTTGTGAATTCGCAGTGCGAGTTGTTCAATCCCAATTCAATTTGGTTCACGTCATTATCTGATTGCTTCACCGGCCATCAGACACAAAGTTATCATCCGACTATCCATGTTCAGTTCAGCCCTGGAAGAAACAGCCACCTCCTTGAAGTAGGAACTAGATTACGAGTGAGGCCCATGTCGCGTTACAACTTCCTTTCTTATAGTAGAATCAATACAATGTCTCGTCATGGGACACCATGTATATTAGAATTCTGATCTATAGGTCATAAATTCCCACGTCATCGTCTTTACCAGAAATGTTCACTTATATCATCAGTGTCACCCTTCCAAATGCAACAAAATAGTTTTTTAAAGTCCTCCTTTTTAGACTCCTCACGTGATGACTTCGTAACTGTAGTCACTTATTAATTGGTGGGTAGATTCTAAGAAGATAACAGTTATCTTCTCCATAGTTAGTATGGAAGAGACAAAATAAGAAAACACAGAAAAATAAATAAAGTAATAGTAGCGGAAAATAATAATTGTCCACTGTGAGAATTTCATTTTGAAGCATAATCATGATAATAATATTATAAACCTCGTATTAAGATTATTTACGAGGGACTTTACCATTCATGTTGCAGACGCTGTCGAACCCAGTCTGCGGACTGCCATGCGTCTGTCGCAAGACAATCTGGCCGAACTTCGGCAGCGCTCCACCCCCAACATCCTGTCGTGGGTGACGGATCAGCAGCTCTTCAGCAGCATCCGACCGAACGGTAGGATCTCCCAGAGGAGGCCTCGATCTGTTCAAGATGGAAGAAGACACGATCCTGCAGAGTACGAAAGAGCCGTTGATGAAATAAGGAAGATTAGGCGACAATGTGGTATGTGACTCATGGAATCTTCCCGTCTGGCAGATAATAATCGGATCGCATTCATGGAAATAAAGAATAAATTAAAATATGGAGATTCTTCTCCAAAATTTTGAGTAGTAGAGGTTATTTCATGAACTTAATCCTTTAATGTAATGATCAAAAATAATTATATTGATATCCTGGCTGTACCAGCACTATTAGAGTCTATCAATTGTTGTTCTCATTATGAAAATCCTAAACTCACTGTAGAACAGGTATTTACAGTCTATTTCATTTTTTGGTTATTGATTTACTCATTTGATTATTTAAACTATTTTGGCGATTTGTCAATCTAATAACTTTACTTTAGGTAAATGCAATACAATTTTCATCCTCTTCCGAAATCTCTTGGAATCAGTTCTTAATAATTGATAGTTTTCTTTCATCTAGTTATCAATCTCATAGGAGTGGTATCAGATAAGTACCCCCTATACTTACCTTGGTTAACAATTAACTTAATTTCGATTCAATTAGATTTGATAAACAGACTAGAAGATTTTTTAAAAACTCTGCAAACTATTAAACAATGGTTTTTATAGCAATAACTTCGTTATCCCAGACTTGTGGGTTAGATCATTCCGAAATTCGATTCTTCTTTGAGTACAACACTGAACCTGAAAACAACGATTGCATTTGGGCACTTAAAATTTGGACGGAGATTAGGCCTCTTTTGCGATTCACCCTCGTGTTTTTTCATTTATTGTAAGTCCAACCCTTAAGGGAACGAACGGTATGTCCTACAGACCTCTGGGTGGTCCCATTCGAATCTAAAAATTCGATTACATTTTCTCTCAACTATGTTATATTCTTTGTGTGGGTATTCCAGTTTTCTCTACTTAATGTCTGCTATATTTTGTGTGAGCTTTCAGCACAACCTATCATTGATAATATATGATATTACTAAAATACTTTGTTTGAGACTTCAACAGTACCCCACTTGATATTTTTGCAATATTCTATGTGAGATATTGACTATAATCTGGATGATAATTTCAGTTTCTAATTGAGATTTTCAATCTTCTGTTAGACTCCCAGTTTTCTCTATCGTGAATTTAAATTTTTTTTGTAATATGCATTATTGTTGGTGGTTTTTTCGGCGGCAACCCAAGTAATAAGAGGAGGCGCCACTGAATAATTTCTGAGTCATCTTTTCAATGTATAGAATTAACGTGACGCGTATCGGGTCAGCTATCGATATAGGACGGGTGCATCGATGGAAGTGATGTGATAATGTTGATGCCTAAGTATACTCGTATTATAGTATAATGATAATGCCTAAGTATATTTTTCGTATCTAAAAATGCAATAGCTGAGTAGGTACTCCATGAGTTCGTGGAGGCGAGTAAAACATGGTTATGGATTACTGACATTCTGCAAATTTACCCTATGCATACAGTATGTAGGTATGGTCTACTAAAAATATGAGAATAAACAATTTATATGTGGGTTCTCTATGAGTTCAGGGTGACAAGGAGAGTATTTTTTACGTTTTTGCAATCGAGATAATGGAAACATTGAGGATTTGCTCATTCCCTCACGCTGTACGAATGGGAATGAGGAATTTCACCATGTCGGAATTTCCTATTTTTGACCCCAAAATCGGATTCAGCACCTCGAAAAACCTCCTAAGACAAACTTTCAGCCCGCACTTCCTAATTTACGAATAAACAAAACAGTGTAGAAAATACGAATGTTTGAAAAAACCGGGAAAATGACGTCATCCTGGAATAGTTCATTTACGGCTGCTTGATGCGCTGAGATCGAGAAATCTATAGTCTCCAGATGTAAAATTTCACGAAACAGTAAAGTTCGAAATCGAAAAACTGAAGAAAAAAATAGAAAAAGCAAGATGGGGAAAATTAGGTTTCCACTGTTTTTGTTTGATAACTTTTCTCTTAGAAAACACGATTTCGTCGTCCCAATGGGCAACACTGGGAGGAGACGGCGATCCAAACAGCCCAATCAGCGAGCGTTCCCGCTTCACGTCCGTTTTCCCGGTTAGTTTTGAAATCAAAAATTTTGATTGCCTCCCAAAAATAACAGGAGACTTATTTTCCGAAATCAGCCCGATTTTCATCTATCTCACACTAGATGATTTTCACTATTCAGGAAAAATGCAAACAGAATTCGGTGAAATTCCTCATTGTGAGTTGTAGCATTGGTTAGAGGAAAACCAAACTTCCGCTGAAATAGACGCTACTTACATCCGAATCGCGAGTATAAGTACGTTAGTCCATATGCAATGAACCCACGTAATCGTAGCTCCATATGCAATGATGTTGTGGTCCCTGCCTTTTTGCAAACCAGATCCTTCGCGAATCCCACGAAGAAATTTATGCCTCACGGATTCCTATTCCGTACGGCAGCCCTTGTGTTTATCCTCAACGGTGCTTCCATAGTAAAAATAATGTTGACCTTCCGCGCAATTTTTTTCGGGGTACTTCGAAAGGCGTTATATAAAAGTGGAGAACCGTTACCCCTGCAGGTACAAGTCCTCGTTATTTACATACAGGATACGGGCGCCGGAGGTAGAGGAACCCTCATCCAATTTTATTTACGGGCTCTCAGCGCTCCTAGCGGCCGTCTCATCCACTAAACTCAAGCACATTATGGGACTTCCCTTTTAAGATGGCCTCCTCCTTTTCCGAAGGAAACACTGGTTCTCTTTTTTCTTTCTGTCCTCTGGGTTTGAGGACGAATTGGGTTTTTCCGATGGCGGGGAAAGCTTTCCTGAGAAGTGAGAGTGGATTTCGAGTAAATTGGAGGGACGTCGTCTCTGCGTCTTTCCATTGTGGATTGGACTGAAGGATCCGACCTCTTTCGGGGTATCAGCACAAATTGAAGATAATCACCATAAACAGCTCTCCTGGTGAATATATCAGCATGTCTCATGATTAAGTTTCATGGAAATATATATAGCGACACATAGAGAAGATAATAGAGGAAAAGAAAATCAAATTCAGAAAAATCAATCGGCTGATGGGAAGGAATTCTCGTCTCTCTCTCCACAATAAACCGCTTACATATAAGCACATCATTCGCCCTTTCTGGACCTATAGGATTCAGTTATGGGGCTGGGCCAAGAACACAAACATCAATAAAATCCAAACCTTCAAAAATGAAATACTGAGAAGTATAGTTCGAGCACCTTGGTGCATGAGAAATGACGATATTCATCGATGTTTGGAAATGGAAACAGACCACGAAATGGAATGTGTGCGAGGAGGAACGAACAATGCATCCACAATCATGAGAACCCGGAAATGACACAAGCGAAAGAAACCACAAGACTTAGTGCTAAAGTGCAATTGTACCTCTGCGTTGAAGATACTGCTATAAGCTGCTGAGTCTTACTATAGACGGGTTCTTGAGGAGGGTGATCATCTCTCATGTCACCTTCGGCGTGCCATTCATTTTTCCCAAGGTTCAACTACTCTAGTCAACAATGTTTTTAATTTTTCGTGGTCTCTGGTGTTTAGTTACATCGTGGAAGTGTTGATTGTCGTAACTAGAAGATTGGAAGCAATATCGACAATGGAGGATGAAATGGCTTAGCTAATAAGGAGATGGTACCAGTAGTTAGAAGAAGAGGAACAATTGGAAAAACACTTGAACCAAATTTATCGATATACCGACGATTCTGGCTCTAACGGTGACGATATTTGCCACGAAGAAGTTTCAAGTGAACGTGAGGTTTTGGAGGAAGGAAGCAGTAATGTAAGTGAGCTTAATAACATAATTTCACGTGGAATACGAGGAAACAGCAGAATTTTTGAAGTCTCTCTCTTACGAAATGATGAAGCCTCACATGGTCGACCGACTCAGCTCATAGCAACTCACCTTCACAACTCGACAATTTGTCACAAAATTGAAGGCTCTACCTTTGTATGAAGAAAGTCGACAAGCGAATAAAGAAAATGATGAGAGAAACAGGTGAAATGTTTGCCCAAGGAAGGAAAACAGGTACCTATAGTAAGGAGTTCTGTGATACTTACCATAAGTACCTACTTATAGCCCGACCATAAAAAACTTACTCTATGCCTTGATTGTTTCGGAACTAGTGAAGTAAGATTATATCTTACTATTATATAATGTTACTACAATATAATATTATTATATTGGATGAGAGACGTTATTTTAACTTGTGGAATAATGGTAGAATTAAAATAAAAATAAAATTCAAACATTCATTTTGGATTTTTTCCTCCTCAGAAGTTATTTTAGAAAAAAAGTAATAGTAAAAGTAAATAGTAAAAGTAAAAAAGTTCTAGTTTATGATATTGCTATTGAAGAACCTAGAAAAAAATTCATACGAATCGGACCATTCATTTAGGCGTAGAAAAAAGTTTGGGTAAAAAAACGTTAGGCGAGAGAAAATCTCACGTATCACCTTCCATGCGATTTTTGACCATGTCACCTCTCGCGGGTTAAAATATTTATTTGTTAAAATGTTTAGTTGCATTAATAAATCACGTTGAAGAAATTGAATATTTACTGGTTATATCTCCATCAACTAATTATGAAGGAGCAGCCCTCTCACCCCCCCCCCCTCCTCCTCAACAAAAAAAATTGCAACTCTAATTGGTTCAGTTTTTTCTCGTTGTTTTGATGGGAACGACTGACATTTTTGAATCAGTATTTTTACATGACTCCACGAGAATCTGTTTCGGACGACATTCTTTTACTACTAGGTCACTTCAAATCAGCTTCCTATCTTAGTGAAGAAACTGGTTCAATCCGAACACCTGCCATTTTTGGAACAGTTTATTTAGGTAAATAGCCTGTGAGTCTGGTTTTAAAGATGAAAAACAATAAAACTTTCCATTATTCTACCTAGCCCTTAACATGTTTGGACAATCAGATAAATATTATATGAGGCACGTTCTTTCCTAAGGTAGTTAGTCTGGTTATAAGCGGCAAGAGAAGAAATCATTATCCTTCGTTTTCTTGATTCTGCATATTTATAAGCTGCTACACTTCAATTCAGAGTGGGGTCCAAGTCAGATGTACTTCACAGACATTTTTCAAGCACCCTTAAGTACAGTGGGTGCCACAATAGGAAGGTGTTAGTACGTTATGCTAAGCCACTTGACCACAACGAACCAGTAGGGAGCAGCTGAGACTCGTAAAACCGCAGGATGAGAAGCGACATTTTTCGAGAAGCTCGGAGATTATTTCTTATTGTGGTTTTTGTGAGGAACTAACAAAAAAAGACACAGTTTCCTACCTGAAAGAAATTTCTGAATGAGGAAGGACCCAGCCAAAGCCACCCTTATAATCCAGGGCCAAATCCCCCCAACGGGGACTCCCCTACGAGACAAATATTTGTCGCCCTCTCGAACTCCTATTTAAACTGACTAGTTCGAATCTTTGTGGCTGCCTTGTTCTGTAGTCGTAGAAAGATGAACCTTCCCTTTTCTCCCCCAGAAGCTCCTCTCAAGCTCGAAACCAGTAAATCATTTTACAACTTTTGGGTCCCCTCGTGTTAACCTTTTGGTTCGAGCCCTTGTCCGTTGTCTGATCTAGGGTTCGATGGTGATTCATTGGAGGAGAATGCACGCGGGGTCAGAGGTCGATCCGAAAACTTTCAAATAACAATTGACAAAAATGATGAATTTTCGGTGTTATGTTTAACTTTCTCAACATAAATTGTCCACACTTCTTTCCTATCAAAGGAGAACCTTTCAGATTTCTGTACGCCTGGCTTTCTGACTACTAAGGAGAAAAGTAAAAAACCGTGTTTATCAGCAGGAGGCTGGAAAATACCTGACCGCCAACTTCAAAACATTCACGTGCATTCTCGTTTTGAAGCTCACTGAAGACTTCAGGGTCCTCGTCTGTTTAACGAATTGCTTTTCCTATTACTATTATGAACATCATTCGTTGAACTTCCGAGTTCGCCATAGTTTCGGGGATGATGCCTATACATGTTGTTATGTATGATGCATTATGTCGCTAATTTTTGAGAAAGTTCATTAAGGTAGGTACCTAATAAGGAAGGTCTTGAAGAGCAGGTCCGTACGCCCCTAAGCACTTGCGCAAAGAGTTAGCTGTTTCTAAGTATTTGGAAGACTATCGATTGCCACCCAGGAGGGAAAAGGCGAAGGGCGATATGTACGATTGCTCCCCGCATCGGTCGTTCGAGAGAAATGACGAGAAATGACTACCAATTTGATAATGAAAAGTTGTTCACCAACAAAGCAAGATATCCATGATATTGCAAACTTGTATGCATTTATCTATCGAATACATAATGAATGTGGAGAAAATAGCCGTGAAATTATTCTGATACAATTTACCAGATCCATGTCAAACAATTAAAACCCATCGCTGTATTGCAACTGTGAAAGACTGATCTCGATTTCCCGTGGGACGTTGGCATCTTTTTTGATCAATATTCATTGAATGTACTAAATTTCAATTTCAACCTAGCAATATTTGAGCCTTATTATTAATTATAATAATTCATTATTCTACAACGTTACTCGTTGTGTAATAAGTTTTAAATCGAATGTGAAGAGTTCATTTCTTCCCAACAAACTTCATTGTGAAGGTAGTAGTTACCTACCAATAATTAGTAGGTAAAAATAAAACACAAAATAGTGAAAATGGCAAAGCCTTTGAAAGTATTTTCTGCGTTCCCAACCCTACGAAATTTCATACCAATGTACGATTCGTCGATTCATTTTCGTATGTATAGTCAAATATTAAATATTCAATATAAATGGTATAATAAATAAATTGAAGATGTAGAAGAAGAAACTTTGGTAGGTAAAGTAGAGTAAAACAATCTCAGATTGAATTTTTGTCCAAACGAAAAGAAACAGTTTGTATCATCGCCCAACAATTACACTTCGGAAGAAACTTATATGATGCTAAAGTCCGACTTGAAATATTCATGATTGAAGTCAGAAACTCGTGGGTCCATTGAGTTGCACGTTCTTTAGGGAACCATGATGGCTGACAGGATAGAAGCTGCTATTCTACAGGTACCTTCTCTGGAAGCTAACGAAAAATAGCTGAATAAAGAGTCCTCGCGTGCTTACCTGCCCCCTGGAGACACTCCTAATTCGTGCCGTTAACTATTTACACACAAATGCCTTCGTACAGCACGTAGTTGTTGTCAAGACTCGCCACCAGCTCTGAACGAGGACCTTGGAGTCTCAAAATACACCAACAACCACCGGAATTTCCTATAGCCAGGAAATCGGGTAAACCAGGCTGAATCGGACGCGGGACTTTCTCGTAAATAAAGAATGATAATTCCGCGAAAAAGCGGAAGGTTCGCTACCCGCGGGGGCCAAAGAGAGCTCAACAGGTTGGTTCCACCGCAACGTACTACGAGCAACTTCCTGATTCAACGGCGAGCTTTTCACGAGCTCCCGAACATAAATACTTTGGTCCCGACCAGCCCAGAGTTGCCTTCTATTTTCACCCCAAAAACCCGAGACGACCCTTTTTAATGAACAAATTCGGTGAGAGTCATATATGAGGACGAAAGCGCAGGTTGTATGCGCTTCCTTTATGAATGATGATGTAAAGTTAAATTGGTCTTATCTGGCTTCTTTGAAATCCAAAAATCAATTGGATTGCTGAGACAGAACAGATAAGTGTCTGAACTCAAAGTTTTGAATATTTGAGTATTGAATTATCAAATGACCTCAAAGAAATGGTCACACTTTGGGAGAAATGCGCTGCCGAGCCTTAGCGTTCCTGCTGAGTCCCTACTAATCCCATTCTACTCACATACTATCATCTCAGTTTATAGCAACATATTCTTGACACTTTGTGATCCCGTTATTAAGAAACTTAATGTTCAGGTATGAGGTACTTAATTGTCATGAGAAGTTCACAAGACGTCTTTCAATTGCGAAAACATTTACACTCAAAGCAAACCGTCAGGTTGTCAACATCAAGCTAAGAGCTTTTAGCGAATTTTCAAGGAATATGAAGCTATTGTAATTGCCTCAAAATTTATAGAATGGACTTTTTGAAAAAAATTTTCACTGAAATCCGTTTTGGAACATTCTGAAACGATTCCTGAATGTACGTGCGTATATTTGTTGTACCCAGAAATGCGGTAAATGTGGGTACTCTATGAGTTCTTGGAGACGAGTACAGCAAGAACATGGACTCCCAAGATCTTCATAGCATACCCAGTGCATATAGTATGTTGGTACGGTATACTGAAAATCGAGAAAACCAACAATAGCCGTGTGGGTACTCTATGAATACGTGGAGACGAGTAGAACATGAATGTGGGCTCCTAACTTCTTCAAAGTCCTTTTTATGTAAGAGCATTATTCTTTACAATAAAATTCCCCAAGAAATTAAAGAAGTCCACAGCCAAGTCTCATTTAAAAAAGCACTTAAAAACCATTTTATTCCAAATACTGATGTTTGTATCTAAACTTAATCACTACTCTTATAGTTAAATTTAGCTAATAATTTGATTTACCAACAACACAGAAGCGATATTGTTTCATTGTTTGAATCAATAATTAATATAAAATATGTAAATTTAAATAATGCACAAATGAATGCACGAGGTGTATAGTTATTTTGTATTTTTCCTGGTTGAGTGGAAGAGTGGCCGAGTACGGCCAAACTCTGCCAAGTTATGTAAATAAATCGTTATCAAATCAAACCAAATCAAACCCGGTGCATACAGTTTGTTGGTATCGTATACTAGACATCGAAAAAACCATTAATCATGTAAAAAAAAAACTTCCTAAAAGAAATTTCAACACCATTGTTCTTTTTCTTAACCACACCATTTGAAAATTGTTTGTTGATGTAAAGCTACGTGCTTGTAGCATTTTAAGGGTATATGTTGAATTCTGATGATATCGTTTACGATTGGACATTCTGGTGTACCGGTATGAATCTACAATACTCCTCAGTACATGGTTTTGGAACCTAATACCACGGTTACTTTGAAAAGAATCCCTACAACACAGCACCCCGTATGTCTAAACTGGCTTGTGGACTTGATTGCACATTTTTGTTTTGTTATGTATCGACATTTTTCATTGCCGACTCATTAACCTGTATATTTTCTCTGAATTCCGTGACAATTCCGTCTTCCTGATTCGCTTCCACAGCAATTGGTATCCTGGGTCATGGCCAGATATCTTGCTTCATTGCCATGGTATTTTTGCTGTTTAGGTAAACCATCGTCGAAGTTGCAGTTATTGAAGTTGACATGGACTGATTTTTTTTCTTTCATTTTTATCCTCCATTTTTATGCCCAGTCGTAGAGTTGCGTAACACATCTTCCTCATATTTTTGGGATAGTTGCATAGTTAATTTCATCTACTGAAGCACTGCTATTTATTCTGCGAACGCTCCCTTCTCGTCCTGGCAAATTAGTATTAATTTCTACTATTAATTAGTGAAGAGGATTATACAGAGTGGTCCAAGTACACTCAGTTGATATACACCTCCTCGTATTCTGTGAGATTCTGAGTAAGCATCCCCATGCATCTTCTAAGGCTTCCTTTAATGCCTTCTTTATGAAATTATATTACGATGCACCTGATTATTAATAGATAAGTTTCGCAAATCAAAGTTTGGAATTTTCGAGTTAAGTAGTCACAGATTACCACAAATAAACTATAAGGGAGAGATGTGCTGACTTAGAGTAATTCCCCTCCTCCCAGATCTATCAATTCCCTGACATACTCTCTTGTCAAAATGTTGCGTGATGGATGAGTGAAGGAGTGAGGAGAAGAGTGAGCTGTACATCGAGAAGAAGACACCAAGGAGCTTTAAGGAGTCTCAAGGGAGTAGATACCTGGACTAGAGGGTGTCTCTGGGCTACCATTCGTATGGTATTGGATGTATTTCATCAGTTCTGCTGGTTATAATAATAAAATTATTGTTGACGTATTTTATTAGAGAATTCATCGTTACCAGCAAGTCGACTAGTGGTTGGCGACTGGTGACTACCTATGTCAACAGTAATCAGACTAATTTGGTAAATGAATGAATCTTGGTGAATAAATGGTCGTTTATTCATAGCATTATCATGTTTTAAGAAGAATTAATCGGCTAATTCTACTTGATAATTTGGTATTTACCATGATCATATCGACAGCCCCACTACAAAACACTGTAAGTTTCAATTTTTCCAAAAATAAGGATTTGAGTCTTTTCGATAGATGCGCACATTATACCTAGTGTCGCCAAAATCGGGCTATGGCTTCTGATTTCTTTTCTGTGGTGAAATGTAATAACCTGTAAGCCAGGTTCATATGTTGAAAATGTCAAAGTTTTTCTCGTCTCCTAAAAAATTTTTGGTATTGAACATACAGGGTTTTGCAGTGGGGCTGTCGATATGTAATTATGATGTTTTATTCTGCATCACTTCAACTTTTTAAAAAATGTATATTAGGAGGTCTTTGCTAAAGTTGAATTACAAACTCCTTCCACTGCGACCTAACGAGTCTATTTTGGAATGCCTCCAGGCTATATTAGCCTAGTAAGAAAGGTTTACTAAACACCCCTTCTCTCCACTTTTTAGCAAAGCGGAGAAGATCGGTGTAGGCCACCTTGAAGATCATCTTGGGAGCTAGGACGTCATTTCCAAGAATTTTATATCTAGCTCGACCTAGTACTTTGCAATAGCACATGATATGCTTGGCATCTTCCGTTTCCATATCGCAGAAGCGGCAGATGTCCGTTGTTAGTTTGCCTATCTTCTTTAGATGATATCGGAGTGAGCAGTGGCCTGTTAACAGACCCACGAGTATTCTAACGTCCTTCTTAGGCATAGCTATGATTTCGCTAGCCCGTTTCTTTGAGAACGTTGCAAATAGTTTTGCCTGGCTCAGACCTGAGAGGTTCTACCATTATCTTACGCGCTCACCTCTTTCCCAGTTGTTAACCACTTTCTGTAAGCAGCTTTTGGTGGTTCCCAGGATTGGTTCCGGCCCTATTGGCAGGGACTCTGATTCTCTTTTGGCAAGGCGATCAGCAGTTTTATTACCCTCATGACTTTCATGTACGGGAATCCAGAGAAGGGTGACCTGATTATTCGTGGCCACAGCTTTGAGGATATTTAGGAATTCCGAAACCAGCTTCGAGCTTATAGTGTATGAAGCAATGGCCTTCAAGGCAGCTTGGCTATCTGACTGTTATGACTGCGTGTCGGAGCGTGAAGGCGATCGGCTTCCTTCTGGTTGTCAATTTGATTGGTTCCTACTCAACGAAGACAAAGGACGGGACAACACTCGATGCCCGGCGCGGGTAACCGCAGACCGTGTGCAAGAGTGTTAAGATCGCCAGCTCGGATACATTCCTAGGCGCGATTGCTCGCCGACCCGGGGGATGCACCACATTTACCTATACCTAGTTGGAGGCAGACGACGACTAGGGTAAATGGGAGCAGAAGCCGGCGCGATGAGCTTTATCGCATACCGAGACCCTCTGATGAACTGTGGGCTTCAGAGAAGAGGCGAGGTAGATCGAGAAATAAACAAGTCGAGTTTTCGAAGACGAGTGCATGAAAGGGAAGCCCTGAGTCCTCCTTTTATATGGACTTGACAAGGTAAGAGGAGGGTGGAAAAAGGTGACGTCAACTGATGTCACTGTTCCCCGTACCTCACCTTACCCACCTTGCGTGGTGTGAGTCACTCAGGGTTTCCCTCGACCTTTATTGGAGAACTACCCAGTTAAAAGTATGAGTCATTACAGAGGTCCCCCAGTTCGTACAATAAAGGGACTAGTTGAAAATTGATCACAGACATTAGAAAGTTGAGTGATTTGAAAAACATTCGTAAAATTACATAGTTGTTATGTACCTTAAAAATATGACGTATAAAATGATTGATTGAAAACAGAACCGTAGGAGAATCTTGAAGACGAAGTTCTGCGATGATGCGAGATGAGCATTGTAGAGGCGAATTATGATCCTTCCAGTTTCAGAATGATGACGAGTTGAAATACATCCATCAAGTTTGGCCAACGTTGTGTGGGGTACCAGACAGGTGCGTTACCTCAGCGAGTCGGGTAAAATAGCTTCCTGTATATGGCGAATGTGAAAATGCGAAGGCCAATTGTAGTGAGTGGAGTGTTTCGAACGGTCAATGTCTTCTAGAAGGTTGAGAGGGTCCCCTGTAGCATGAGGTCCCCCTTATGATGGCGCATTTGGCGGAGAAGCTGGGAGGGTTTGAGGTCCCCCAGTTGATGGTGCTCAGTGAGGGCCGTGATCCTCGCATGCCGAGACGGCTCGAAAATTTCGATGAGCCGTTGTTTTAGATCGTCGTAGGGAGTCACAAGCTGGGCTTGTGTTAAATCCGCCGCTTGAACTGCTACATCGTAGGGCAGCAGAGGGATGGTCCGGGTGAAGCGCGCACCCTGCGTATTTATATGCGCGCTGGTGAAAGCTGCGTTGAGCTGTATAAACCACAGCCGGGGGTCCTCTCAGTAGAACGGCGGAAGCGTGAGCGGTATTGAGACCTTCGTGGCCTTGGCGAAGTCCGGTGCGGGCAGCGGCGCAGGGACGTCCATATCCTCGAGTTAGCTTCGTGTTGAATAGCGAACCAAAAACGTGCGGGGTCACCAATGTTATGACGACGTGTCGGAGCGTGAAGGCGATCGGCTTCCTTCTGGTTGTCGATTTGATTGGTTCCTACTCAATGAAGACAAAGGACGGGACAACACTCGATGCCCGGCGCGGGTAACGGCAGACCGTGTGCAGGAGTGTTAAGATCGCCAGCTCGGATACATTCCTAGGTGCGATTGCTCGCCGACCCGGGGGATGCACCACATTTACCTATACCTAGTTGGGGGCAGACGACGACTAGGGTAAATGGGAGCAGAAGCCGGCGCGATGAGCTTTATCGCATACCGAGACCCTCTGATGAACTGTGGGCTTCAGAGAAGAGGCGAGGTAGATCGAGAAATAAACAAGTCGAGTTTTCGAAGACGAGTGCATGAAAGGGAAGCCCTGAGTCCTCCTTTTATATGGACTTGACAAGGTAAGGAGAGGGTGGAAAAAGGTGACGTCAACTGATGTCACTGTTCCCCGTACCTCACCTTACCCACCTTGCGTGGTGTGAGTCACTCAGGGTTTCCCTCGACCTTTATTGGAGAACTACCCAGTTAAAAGTATGAGTCATTACAGAGGTTCGTACAATAAAGGGACTAGTTGAAAATTGATCACAGACATTAGAAAGTTGAGTGATTTGAAAAACATTCGTAAAATTACATAGTTGTTATGTACCTTGAAAATATGACGTATAAAATGATTGATTGAAAACAGAACCGTAGGAGAATCTTGAAGACGAAGTTCTGTGATGATGCGAGATGAGCATTGTAGAGGCGAATTATGATCCTTCCAGTTTCAGAATGATGACGAGTTGAAATACATCCATCAAGTTTGGCCAACGTTGTGTGGGGTACCAGACAGGTGCGTTACCTCAGCGAGTCGGGTAAAATAGCTTCCTGTATATGGCGAATTTGAAAATGCGAAGGCCAATTGTAGTGAGTGGAGTGTCTTGAACGGTCAATGTCTTCTAGAAGGTTGAGAGGGTCCCCTGTAGCATGAGGTCCCCCTTATGATGGCGCATTTGGCGGAGAAGCTGGGAGGGTTTGAGGTCCCCCAGTTGATGGTGCTCAGTGAGGGCCGTGATCCTCGCATGCCGAGACGGCTCGAAAATTTCGATGAGCCGTTGTTTTAGATCGTCGTAGGGAGTCACAAGCTGGGCTTGTGTTAAATCCGCCGCTTGAACTGCTACATCGTAGGGCAGCAGAGGGATGGTCCGGGTGAAGCGCGCACCCTGCGTATTTATATGCGCGCCGGTGAAAGCTGCGTTGAGCTGTATAAACCACAGCCGGGGGTCCTCTCGGTAGAACGGCGGAAGCGTGAGCGGTATTGAGACCTTCGTGGCCTCGGCGAAGTCCGGTGCGGGCAGCGGCGCAGGGGCGTCCATATCCTCGAGTTAGCTTCGTGTTGAATAGTGAACCAAAAACGTGCGGGGTCACCAATGTTATGACTGCGTGTCGGAGAGTGAAGGCGATCGGCTTCCTTCTGGTTGTCAATTTGATTGGTTCCTACTCAACGAAGACAAAGGACGGGACAACACTCGATGCCCGGCGCGGGTAACCGCAGACCGTGTGCAAGAGTGTTAAGATCGCCAGCTCGGATACATTCCTAGGCGCGATTGCTCGCCGACCCGGGGGATGCACCACATTTACCTATACCTAGTTGGAGGCAGACGACGACTAGGGTAAATGGGAGCAGAAGCCGGCGCGATGAGCTTTATCGCATACCGAGACCCTCTGATGAACTGTGGGCTTCAGAGAAGAGGCGAGGTAGATCGAGAAATAAACAAGTCGAGTTTTCGAAGACTAGTGCATGAAAGGGAAGCCCTGAGTCCTCCTTTTATATGGACTTGACAAGGTAAGAGGAGGGTGGGAAAAGGTGACGTCAACTGATGTCACTGTTCCCCGTACCTCACCTTACCCACCTTACGTGGTGTGAGTCACTCAGGGTTTCCCTCGACCTTTATTGGAGAACTACCCAGTTAAAAGTATGAGTCATTACACTGACAAAATATAAACCTTGGCTCTGTTGAGATGCTTGTTCAGCATTTCTTTAGCGCACAGATGAATTGCATGGACCTCTGCCTGGAAGATTGTGGCGTTTGTCCCGAGAGACTTTACAAGGCTGACCGAGAGGCCTTTTATGCCTATGCCAGATCTTCCACACATGACTGATCCATCTGTTTACCACGGAAGAGAGCCCGGTGCAAGGTTGGGCATCCCCTTTTTCCAGTTTTTCTTTTCATTGATGACCACCTTGAAAGGAATTTCAAAGTTTTATTTTTCTATCATAAGATCAGTGATTGTCAGAGTCCCTTTAAATTGCAGTTCCGACTCAGTGATACGTGTTCAAAAGGAACGGTTTCAAGTTTGAAAGTCTTCAGTTATGAATAATTGGTCGCTTCAAATGCGCCTAGTTTCTACCTTCGAATAATAAATATTTTGATTTATTCTTACGTGCCTCTCTTCGTCGTACATACGAGCTCGTAGGAGTAACGAAGTAAACCCGAGAGTAATGACAGTTCTCAGGCCTGTTATTAGTTTGCATTCATTAACCACTTTAAATTGACGTTGATCCTAATGCAAATCTCTCGAGGCCTTCGCTCTGTTTGTTGCCATCTTCCCGGGCCTGTTTCCCAGCAATTAAAATTGCAGATGGCCTATCTCCGGAGTCGAAGGCGAGCGTCTTCCACCTAGTTTGATGAACAGATGTCAAAACGAAGCGAGGTTTTCGTTTGAAGTTGGATCGAAGTTGTCTAAGAAGCTCCTCATTCAAACATTGGGTCGAACATGGACTTTTCAATTTGTGATGCTAATTGAGTCGGATCCTCCGATGTTTTCCAGAAAGTTGGATCAAGGGCTGAGGAAATTTTATTATGTTGAACTCGAAGAGTTGGATTGATCTGGTTCACTTATATTGAACAAGACTATGTTCAATTCTTTATGTTCCTTGAAAATAGATTTTGTGAAGGTATTTCTGTTATACAATAGTAAATCCTGACATCTGGCTCATTACAAATTCCATCTTCATCAATTTTTTAATGGTTAATACCAGTAGTAATTTTTCTGTGTAAGTAAAGTAAAGTAAACAACCAACTGCCATTCATCAAGTCATTAGCTGTCTTCCAAAGGGAAGATCAGAATTCGTTCTGATGATTTCGCTCATGACTTCCCATTGCCTCACCGCCCTGTGTTGGGATGAGGTAGGCGATGGGTGCCCCGGACGCCAAAAACGCACGCTGCCGGCGATGAGCCTCGAACCCACGATCCCCGCAGAGGCCGGTCCAAAGTTCACCACCAAACAACGACACCCCGAACCGCAGCCACACCGCTGTCCCCTAATGTTTCTGTGTTTTTCTTCTATGATACACTCAAACAAATTATTCCATGAAACTAATTATACGCCCATCTAGCTTGGTTGATCGAGTTTGTTCGCATGTTGCGGCTCGTTACCTGATCTAAAGCCTATATTATGCCAAATGTCAATATTCTGTTGTAGGACAAACATCGACGTCACTGAGAAGCCACATTACTGTACGATAACTTGATTATTTGTAGTTTATAGAATATCTATGATGCACACGTGTAGACATACGAGTATGATCCACTGTTGACACTTACTAGCGTATGTGCTTAGCCGAGGCAACCCACTCCGCGGGTCTCCGTCCGCCTGTCGGACCCCACTGGCCACACACCGAATTAATGAATGAATGAATGAATGAATTACATGTTTATTTTTACAATTCGTACGATTAAACATACATGATATGTTTTGGGTCATCAAGACCCGTCAGCAGAGGTTCCGTTGGTATTCTTAAATAAAAGCATCCTTAACTTCTAATTACATTACTCACACAAATTATTGATTTATCATAAATAACACATTTATCACCCAATATATTTTATTTAACGTTGAAGGAACATGGAGGTATATTTTATTATTTAAGTTGTACTGACTAACATGATATTTATTTATTTATTCCTGCTCTTATTTATTATTTATTTTTGGTTCATTATTCACATTATTATTATTATCTACATCATTATTTATTTTTATTATAGCCTTTTACCCATTTTTTAAAAATATCTACCATAGTAGACGGCTCGACTAGTGAATCTAGCAGCATCTCAAATGCCACTTTCCATCATACCTTCTTTCATTCTATTTCTTCAAAAAAAGTCACAGCAACGATAAAACTATAGAAAACAAATTAGTGGTAAAATGAAATATAATTCAGTTGAAATAACAGGGGAAATCAGCTGAAAACAGGAATTTCCACCTACACCCAAATAAATAGCTCTACATGGTGAGAAAAATGTCCAATCCGATTCTGAATTCTGGAAGGGGCCTAGAAGATGATGCTATTTTAGCACTAACAGAAGATTTTGGTTTATTATTTTCAATAATGAACCTTTGGAATCGACCAAGAAAATTTTTTTTAACCTCCCCTCAAAATTTGTTGGTTTTTGTTTCAAGGTACGTAGAATCCGAAAATCGAATAAAAAAATTTTCCTTCTATATTCCGTTGACTATATTATTTATCTATATAGATCACTCGTCTGCAAAGAACACGGCTTTGCCATTGTTACCACCAACAAACTTGAAGAAAAACTTCGATCGTATTTAGGTCAGCATTTGAACGGGGATTAGGCCTCTTTTGTGATTCACACTCGTATTTATGATTTATCGTAAGCCCAACCCTCAAATTTTCGTAAGGAGCAAACGGTTTGTCCTACAGAGCTCCGCGTGGTCTCAAAAAATTCGACAAATTCTATACTGTCTTAAATTGATGGAAAAACAATACCTTAATATCAAAATTTTTTGATTTAGGACGTTTTTGAAATTTCAAACCTTATTTTTCAACCCTTAGAAGTGGCCTACATCAACCAAAATCTTTGGGGCACAAGGAGACCCCAGATGGAGCCCAAATACCGAATCTTATCAAAATCGGTCAATGCTAAGTGGTGAAAATGCCGACGGACGGCATTTACGACTTCTGGATTTTACATACCTTGAAACGTAAACCAACAAATTTTAAGGGAGGGGGGGGGGGTTAAAAATTGTTTCTCTTGGTGGATTCCAAAGGTTCATTATTGAAAATAATCCGTCCGCCGTATGCAGCACTTTCCCCACGTAGCATTGACCGATTTTGTTTAAATTGGGTATGTAGGCTCCATTTGGGGTCTAGTTGTGCCCCGAAGCTTTTGGTTGATGTAGGTCACTTCTAAGGGTTGAAATTTTGAAAACGCCCAAACTTGAAAAATGTTGAGATTAAGGACTGTACTGTTGTTTTTCCATCAATTTAAGATAGTATTGAATTTTTAGAGGCCACGCGGAGCCCTGTAGAACAAACCGTTCGTTTCCTACGCGAACTTAAGGGTTGAACTTAGGATAAATCAGAAACACGAGTGTGAATCGCAAAAGAGGCCCAATCTCCGTTCAAATTTTAGTTGACCGAAATGCGATCTTTTTTTTCTTCATGTTGGTTGGTGGTAACAATGGCAAAGCCGCGTTCTTTGTAGACGAGTGATCTATATAGAAAAATGATAAACCTTTGTATAATAATTTCTAGCATTTTACTTACCGCCAATTCATCATTTACGAGGCTCAGGAAGTGAAAGGCTCCCGTCTACTCGGGTAGACGCTTACCAGGGAGAAAAGTGCTGCCGGTCACCCAAAAAGAAGAACGAGTTGAAAGTGTTTTACCAATCCGATGCCCCCATTTTGTCTATCTACTCGATTCTTCGTCGTATGCGTTGCATTGGTTGCCAGTATGTTGCAATATTTTGCAATGGCGGTTTCAAATAAAGATAGTTGCAGCAACAATGTCAATACATTTTCTCCAAGAACTTGATGTTGGAAGGAACGTTTTTTCCTACGATGTGGAGCAAACGATTTCACGTTTCTTTGCAAGTGATTCACGATCCTCTGCTCACTTGTAGTAGATATTATTCGGTAATCGTGCCTTCTTCCAAATTCCAATTTAAGAGTTCATTATCGCTTTCTAAGTCGGATCTCACTTCCTGTGACCTCCTAGAACGCCACATCGACCTGTTTCTAGTAGTATGGAAGATATTGCCATGTCCTCGGGTGCTATACTACCCACTTAACTTGGCAGTTTTTTTTAGATCATAACATACCTAATGTTCAGGTGTGTCTACACCCGTTCCTCCTCCTCCAAACTATTACTAAAATATTTTTGTTTATTATGAAATCGAAGTTTGGTTTAATGACGTTACCTATCAATTGTTCTCTAAAGCAACCGTGGTTTTGATTCATGGAAAACATCACGTAGGTTCAAACAGCGAGCCATCATTGTAGTTCTGTTCCGTGGCTTTTTCGTGGAAAATAACGCTGTATAGTTACGCTTACGGTGTGAGGCATGTCATCGACCGACAAGCTGTGTAGCGCTAAATTCTCGTACTCCCGTTAACAAAAGCAATACGTCCCATCGCGGCGAGGAAAAACAGATGTCCTGCCATCAGTGTCATGTTTAGCGCGGCTTGTCAACCGAAACTATGAAAGCCGATGGAAACTCGAGGATATTTGGGTCGCAGTAACGCCAAACTAGAGGCTATCAGGAGAGTCAAACCACAATGCGAGTTGGAGCTAAACTGTCAAAATATTGTTGCGGGGTTTTGGTGATGAGATACAGAGCGGGAACTGATAGCCGCACGACTAGATGAGGAATGAAAAATTCCAGTTTGTGGATTCATTCCATGTTCAACACAACGCTGGTGGGCTGTCAGCTGTCAAAGACTGACTGGACACGGTAAGTACCTTCCCACGATATACTATGTTTACTTCATCCGATGCATTATCCATTATCGCATCGTATAATCCATCATAATATACATTATTATAATTTAATAAGAATCAGCTGTCAGGAGCTGAATCAAACACGATAAATTTTGTCACAAAATATTTATCCAACAAGGGCAACATGGTCCATATTAGCATCATCCATCATTTATCAAATTTCATCTCCGATTGACTTATTGTGCAGAGTCATTTGCAAACAACGCCTAATAGTTACTAATTTTCACATTAATTATTAACAACTAGATATCAAACAAATTTAACTGTAAAGTTGACTAATAAACAAGAAAAAACCTTCTTCCAGGAGCCAAATTTAAAAGATTTGGTATTCATCCCTTAAAGATGGGGAGGCAAGAAGGTAAGCTTCACCTTTCCCACAACTGGTTCATAAATTCTTTTAATAACTTTTAATATTTCCCAAAATACAGAATGTCGAATTCAAGAGGTTCACATTGAATAATATAATTAGCTTCATCGCTCACACAGCTGATCCGACTCCCTCCGGATCACTTTTCGCTGTGTCTGTACATCGACCGAGAGGTTTTCCAAGTTCCAAAATTCTTTCTCTTTGGAGAACCATCTAGTCTGCTTTTCTATTTGGTCTATATTTGAACCGTGAAATGGAATCGGTTAAAAATGGGTACTTGAATGAATCGCTCGGAGTAAGTTCCACACCGCTTGAAAATTCTCCTGTTGCCTATTGTTTCTGTCCTTACTTACCATTTCTGGCATTTCTACCATTCTAGGAATGCTTCCTAATTGCTTTTAAGAGGATATCATCCCATCCTTCCAATAGTGTTCACAAAAAATGACACAAATTAGGTCATTTCCTTGACTTTTTCATGTTTTACTCTTCATCTTTGTAGCGTACTTAATTTATAGACCTCCGATCCATTTTTCTAAAAGAAAAAACTAATATCACCATTCAATACAGCGCCAATAACAGTTTAAATTTGTGTGCAACACTTGGATTTGCAGGAAACCCCGTTTAAGTAGGTAGATAATTAATTCTGACGGAAGTGAAAAAAAGACGCAAAACTGAGTACAACTTGAAGAAACTAACCAATTGCATTTTGTTCAGCTAAAATTTTAACGGAGATTAGGCCTCTTTTGCGATTCACACTCGTGTTTCTGATTCATCGCAAGTCAAACCTAAAGTTCTTAAAAGAACGGTTGGTCCTACAGAGCTCTGGGTGGTCTCATTCAATTCTAAAAATTGAATACTATTTTAAATTGAATAAATAGGTAACTATAAATTCCCTTTCATTAAAATGTTTTTAGCTAGATCGTTTTGAAAATTTCAGCCCTAATTTTCTTACCCTTAGAACTGACTGACATCAACCAAAAGTTTCAGGGCACAACTAGACCCCAAATGGAGCCTATATATCAAATTTCATCAAAATCGGTCCATGGGAACAAAGGGAAGTAACGGCGGACGGACGGAAAAATTTTTATTCGATTTTCGGATTCTACGCATACCTTATCGGCCTCGGCTCATCTATTAATTATGTAGACTCCTTTAAATAAGAAAAATCCTGATACCCAATTCCCATAAACATTAATTGATATGGTTCATGATAGTGTCATCGAGAATTATCACATTAAAACTCGTAATGAGATATTCGAAGGTACAGAATATCATAATTTGTGTTGATGCTGAATGGGTTCGCTTGTAAGTTGTTATTGAGTAGATAGGTCCCAAGTTTCACTTGTAATATTCAGTTTGAACTAAGTTTTTGGTCCCATCGGTCGTTACATTTCAATTTCGTGTATGGAATGTCAGTTCTAATAACCCCTGTAATATGAAGGATGTCAAATCAGCTGTGTGGCTGATGAAGCTAACTCACCATTCAAACAAGGAATTTTTAGGCACTCCGTCTTTCCTGGGACAACCGTTGTAAGACCTCGTATAAATTTGTGTCTCCTTATTATAACAGTATTTTGTATTTAAACTGACATTGTTCAACTATGTACTGAAAATTCAAATAGAATAATTTTTACCCTATCATGAATCTGTTCACCATTATACTTCATTGACAGTGAAAACCCTCATTTGACAGTTTTTTTTAAGCTGATACGTTGGTTAAGTTTGAAACGATCCTGTTGGCCCATATTGAAAGACACCTGTTGATTCAAGAATTACTCGTGTACTTACGATTTTCAACCTCACTATAGTTTCCTACTAGGTACCTAAGTTACCAAATTGGAAGTATAAATTTAAAGATTGCTTGATCAGTTCGGAGAAGCTTGAATCACATTTCGTCAAATTTCTTTGTTCTTGTCATTTAGTAATGTTACGTAACAGGTTCCCTTATTTTTTCGACCGTCATGGTTAATATCGTACCTTAGTGACCGATCGTCAATCACGGCTCAAGAGAATGGTATTTTAAACTCATGTTCATTTTAACAAAAATTCCATGTGAACATTTGTAAAATTAAACGTTATTAATTGATCTGACCGTAACCGTAGGTCTAGTTTTATACAAAATGGCCATGGTACATAAAATAATAGATTAATAATAGTAAATTGGTAGATTAGTAAAAATAAACTTGGTTATGTATCGAAATGAAAATCCAATCAGGAACATACCTACAAAGAAAAAACAAAACAACTTAACGTCAACTTATCAAATAATTGGACTGGCGTCTATATTCGTACCTACACACAGGAATTAGAAGAACAATATATAATTAGAAAAGCACAAGTTCAACTAGTTAACGCTTCATTACTGTGTTGAAAGATTTTAGGAGCAGATCACTCGTAACTTGATGGAGATGCAGAAGCGACCAGTGCTTGAACCTACACATCTGAGACAGATTACTCGACTCAATGAGCTCGATTGTTCATCCAACTGACATCTATCCGTAGCTCGCTCTCCCATGTTCGTCTGGAAACGTGACAAGGATCATGGAGTAAGCTTCCGGAGAACGTCAGACCATTGACTAAGGAAGAATTGGGAGAAGAACTCCCTAGCTGCATTCACCATCTCAATTTCGGTAAGGTAGCAGGATTTCAAGAAGATTACGAAGTTATAAGTTCTTTTAAGAAGTTTGAAGTTCTTCGATTTTGAGGTAACAAAGGGTTTTCTCGTGTATCTGATAGATGGACCTTGAAGAGCACTATGTGAATTGGACAGTATACCTAGTTTCCTAAAAGTAGAAAATCAAGATGAGAACTTTGATGGTGGGAAAATGATAAATGATTAATTAATAGAATCACTAATAATTTTCTTAACAACTCAATAACAACACAAATGATAACAATTTCTCAATTATTTGGATTTTTTATGATATTCTAAGAAAAAAAAAATGTGATGGAGATGAAACGCATATGGAACTATTTATGGTCCATTTTTTTATGGAGTAGGAACTCTAGACAGGAATCAAGGTTGTTCAAAACTCATGAGAATGAACATTTTGAATTCGGCGCACTATCACAAAGATATTATCAACTCATCAATACATACATAAAACAAATCTATCAACTAACAAAATTAAAACATAATGGTTTTTGGGACAGTTTTTAGGACAAAGAACTCACCATTGTTGAACTTGCGGAATGAGAAATTAACTAAGAACGCTATAAATTATTACACAATGGTTCATTATTTTGCTCTATAGATCACTCGTCTGCAAAGCCACCAAACATCCAAAATGAAGAAAAACATCGATCGCATTTTGGTCATGTAAAATTTGAACGGAGATTAGGCCTCTTTTGCGATTCACACTCCAACCCTTAAATTCTCGTAGGGAGCGAACGGTTTGTCCTACAGGACTCCGCGTGGTCCCGTAAAATTCTAAAAATTCTATACTATCTTAAATTGATGGAAAAACAGTACCTTTATATAACAATATTTTGAGTTTGAGCGTTTTCAACATTTCAAACCTTATTTTTCAACCCTTAGAAGTGACCTACATCAACCAAAATCATTGGGGCACAATTAGACCCCAAATGAAGCCTACATACCAAATTTCATCAAAATCGGTCATCGCTATGTGGGGAAAGTGCCGCGTACGGCGGACGGACGGCCACATTTTTATTCGATTTTTGGATTCTACGTATCTTGAAACGTAGACCAACAAATTTTGAGGGGGCGTTAAAATTTTTTTTCCTTGATCGATTCCAAAGGTCAATTATTCAAAATAATAAACCAAAACGAAGCTGCGTGGAAGACTCCCAAAGGTTGGAAAGACTCCCAAAGCATTGATAAGAAACACGAAAGTTTCGTTTTTCGAGAGTTCCAAATTTGTATTAGGGTGGATCACATTTCAGTGTTAAACTTTCTGAGTTGAACCTGTATACGAATAAAATCACTCTCGATGAGATTGTGGATAACCATTTCAATAGAAAACGGAGTTGAGAAAGATGTTGTCTATTTCCACGAAAATGAAGGGTTTTAAGTTGAATCGATTTCGACGGTTAGGTCGTCATCAGTAACAAGCAAAATTATCAATCAGTAAAAGCAATTCATTATCTTCGTGAAAATAGAAAACGTCTTTCTCAACTCCGTTTTTAGGACGTCCCACAGTAAGACTTGGGCGTCCTTATGCGATCGATCTGGTGTAAAGTTGGACAACACTCAACAGAAAAAAAAATAACCACACAGTAATCCGTTTTAGACCATTCTGAATCCAAATCCGCGAAAAAAAACCATAGGTGTATGTCTGTGTGTGTGTGTGTGTGTGTGTGTGTGTGTGTGTGTAGGTGTGTGTGTGTGTGTGTAACAAAATCTTGTGTACTCTGCACAGGCCTTAGTTCTCAACCGATTTTCCTGGTTCTTTTTTTGTTCGTCGCGGAAAACTATCTAGTTGTGCACTACGTCGCCGGAATTTCGAATTTTGCCTTTAAGGGGAGGAAAGGGGGGGTTAATGCTCGAAAAACATGCGTTTTTGGGCATAATCTTGTGTACTCTGCCCAGGCCTTAGTTCTAAAACGATTTTCGTGGTTCTTTTTTCGTTTGACGCGGAATACTATCTAGTTGTGCACTACGGCGCCGGAGTTTTGGATTTTGCTTTTTAAGAGGGGGAAAGGGGGGGTTAATGCTTAAAAAACGTGCGTTTGCGGGCATAATCTTGTAAACTCTGCCCAGGCCTCAATTTCCAACCGATTTGCGTGTTTCTTTTTTTGTTTGACTCAAATAACTTCCGAGTTGTACATGATTTTACCAGAGTACCAAAATTCGCAAGGGGTGGGGGTGAGTGTGGGGATAATATTCACAAAATATCCGATTTTTCAATATTTCGGTTCCTTTACTGCTTACTAATTGTATCCAAGCTTTGAAATTGAGGAAAAATTCTCATTATACCTCCGGATTTTCATGAATTATTCTCTGTACCACCATGGAACTAATATTGGTGCCACCATGGTGCCAGGACATGGTGCCATGATGCCATAAACCGCTTATTTCGTGTTTTTTTTTGTGTGTTTCACCTTGAATACGGATGTGAATTTGACGGACTGCCTACCAAAACTAACAGATGAAAGTTCAATGTTACGACGTATTTCCGCTTTGGTGCCAGACCGGCACCATTGGATGAGGATGAGGGGGGGGGGGGGGTGAACTCGAATTCGCATGTTGGGTATCGTAGAGCATGGATTTTAAAATGCTCTTCAGATTCGAGGCTCCCATGCCGCTAGAAATGTTAAGGTGGATAATGGTGGGGGGGGGGGGTCAGTATTTCTTGCCTAAAGTAATAAATAAATTACATCGAGTGAAACAGTTTTATCACTTAACAACTGGTTAAACTGATCTAATGCTTATCCAATGGGACGTCCCCTGGAATGCATGCATTACTAAACAATATGTTTGAACCTGTATGTACAAAGCGTGCATGTCTTTGAGGGTGGATGCAGAGTATGAGTGTCTAACGTATCAGCTGTCCCGTGGTGGATGGAGAATCAAATTGCAAATTGATCTGGATGAATTAGAGCCGTATCAAGTAGGTATAATAAAACTATGAACTATGAGAACTGAAAGTTTCATGTAGTCGTTTTTAACCAGAATATCTGATTGTAAGATGATCCACAAAAGCCGGTTTTTATTTCATCCCCATCCGGACAGGAAACAACCAGGGGGACATTCAGCTTGGTGTAGATAAAACGAAGTATTGACAACCACGATCAACTGAAAAGCACTTCGCCATTGTCAGGTTTCAACAGATCAGTTGAGGAAGCTCCAAAACTACTGTGATGTCGTTCAGAGGAAACGTAGTGTAATGGTAACATAGAAACGTCCATTTAAAGACCGAATAATACAAACAGATAACTATCCTTATCGGTCTCTTTAATCTGTTGGGCTCTTAGTCCGATTGGCAAAATAGCCACGTCACGTTGAAGTAATCCAATACCTACTCCATGGACTCGCACAAAAAAAACGTATTGTCCTTTTGAAGGGATGGTTGTAGCCACGAGTTCTTTGGAAGAAAAAAAAAACAAGAGTTTATCAATGTTTCAAAGAGCTTAGTATCTCCTGGTCTTCGGGACGATTCGCGTTGAAGAAGGTCTCTCCATAGAGGAGGCCTTTCGAGTGGTGGCAGCCGCATTTTGGGAGTTACGCCCCACCGCGCCCCAATAGGACAGTTTACAAATCAACGGCTAAACGATGCGGTCCTTTTGTACAAACTCCCGAAAGGGGCTGTAGGTATCGATGGGGGGACAGATGGGGCTTTTTACGGAGAGTCATATATCTCTGAGAGCAAGTGTGTAGCTCATGTCATTCCTAAGGCCCACGAGCACCCCTGGGGCGAAGGACGAATGTTCCTAACATACGGATGTGAAAACTATTCGCTGCACCTTCTATTTGTCGGGCTACTGGAAACAAGATGGGTTCCATGTTTATTGTCAAATATAATAATTGTTGATTGATGGTGAGGAAGAAACGGTAAACGTCGTAAACCTTACAGAACAAAACATTGGTTTTCACGATGGTTTCCCAGCACGTGACACAGTACTGTGAGTTTATAGGTCAGGTGATCATAATCAATTTGTGGAGAGTTCTTATAGAGAAAGTTGCTCTGATCCTGGATTTCATACAACTTCATGTTTCAAGGAAAGAAAGTTGCACAATAATCAGAAGAAGTTTAAGAAATATACTGAAATTTTATATTCAAAACAAAAGAAAAATTTCACCAATTTTACATAAGTTTAGGCACCGAAACATAATAATAAGATGTCTTTAAAAGTGCATTACTATGAATGATGAATCTAAATCGTCACTACCATTAGCGATGCTGACACTGGAGAGAGCGCTTCCACAACTCAGTTCCATAGCGATGTGCTTGGTACAGCATTATCAGTTTCGTGGGTGGTGGTCGTGCCAGTGAAGTTATCCCTAATCAGATACCTACTGGTTGATGACTTCATTATCTTTTATGTTCTATTCTGTTGATATGAAAAATGCGAGATTGTTGTTCTTTTCCCCTCCACACTTTCTTCCGACTTTCATTTTTCAAAAAGCTTTCCATTAGTAGAAACTTGAGCTGAAAAGATTGAACATTTCATAAATACGCGGCTCATCGCGGCTCGTCACGGCAAACTCCATCGGGATTGAGTCAAGAGGTAGCGCCAGAAAATTTACATCAAATGCTCTAATCCCTCATTTCTCCTCTTTTTGAGAAATTCACTATTTAATGTTGAGGAATAAGAAGAAAATTTGGGAATTATTATTTGGGAATTATTGTGACGATTTTAGCGATTGGTTAGGGGAAATCCATCCTCCAAAAATTATTTGAAAAACGTGAATAAAGCACATACCTATACCGTGACTCGTCATGAAGAACAATAAGACCCAACTTGTTGATTCGACGGTATCCGCAATTATAATGAGCAGGTAGTTCATCGTTCGCGTTTTGGGTGAAATGAGTTGTTAACATAAATGATCGCGGAACTTGCTCTGCTGATCGGTAAGAGGCTTGTGAGGTCAGGAAACCTATTTAAACGTGCTCAAAGACTATTCGGGGATCCTTGCACTCCTTTCCAATACAAATAGACGGTCGTTTTTTCGATTTATTACACATGCTCACAGTATTGTGCGTCGTAATGAAGTTTGTGAGATTGGCAATACTTACTGATAGGACTATGTAGATACTATGATTCATTTAATTTTGGTAATGTTCACCAAACCATCATCTACAAATTATTTAGCGGGACAATTATTCACCAAGTGATAATTCTTCCCCTTTTACACTCCCTAAAGTACATCGTAGGTAACTTTTGATGAATACCAAGTTCTAACTCTACAAGATTGAGATTCTCACCTGTATTCTTTTGAGAGCTTTTTCGACAACTTTAGTTCCGCAGTCAACAGTCAACATCGAAACGGTCCCGTATGAATAACATAAGAACAGCAGTTTTTGCCGATCAATTTTTGAAACTTTCCACGGCTATGTAGCTCGTTTTTGACCGACTTCAACGCGCCGAAGGTGCGCGAAAATAGAGGTACTCAATTCTGGTTGTTGTGGGAGGAGGATTTTTTTTTTTGTATGTAAGGACACTCTGCATTTATTTATTCTGGTACCAATCTGATTCTTCTTGAAATATGTTCTACCAGTATCTGCGGTGGTCCAGTTTCAAACAGATTTCATTTTGCTTTGTTAGAAGTATCGAAAATGTTGAAAGAAGTTGAAAAACGTGGTTCTCGTTTTCGGGGACTATTGGTCCGCATTCACTCTTCTTGCCTTATGACTTCCGACTGAGTCGATGACGGACTATTTGTGTATAGTCCAATTGAAAGTTCGATTGTAAGCTTTAAAATGATATGCTATATGAGGGGGGTTCCGATGACTAAAAAGTGCTGCGTGGATTAGAAAGGGGGAAATTATGGTGGGTTATTCGCGCAGAACCTGCATGAGCGTATCAAGCGTGTTTATGAATGCTCAAGTAAGTGAGTTTTCCTACCAAATATGAAGGATAATATAGTACTGTTAGTTAGGTATTCTACCAAGTGGGTGTAGCACATAGCTTCCTCGTCATCCATAATATAGTTGGGTAGGTAATGGTATAGGAGATCGTCAGAACTGCATAGTGCCGTTCCAATATGAGGAGGTAGGTGATGAGAGGGTATTCTACCAAGTAGGTGTAGCACATAGCTTCCTCGAGATCCTTAATATAGTTGGGTAGGTAATGGTATAGGAGATCGTCAGAACTGCATAGTGCCGCACCAAATATGCATAAAATAAAGCGATAAAACTTATATTTAAATTTAGGTCACCTCTCTCCTGCACAGAACTGTCTCACTCAATGTAATTTAGTAGGTATTTTGAGTAGGAAATCGTGAAGTCTCTCCCCCCCCCCCGCCTTGATCACTATAACATTTCTATCGGCATGCGAGCCTCGAATTTGAACAGCATTTTAAAAATACACGATCGATGATACCTTACATGCGAATTCGAGTTCTTAGAAAATCGGTTGGAAATTGAGGCCTGGGCAGAGTACACAAGATTATGCCCAAAAACGCACGTTTTTTTCCCCCTTAAAAGGTAAAATTCGAAAATCCGGCGACGTGGTGCACAGCTAGGTGGATTTCCGCGTCGAACAAGAAAGAACCACGAAAATCGGTTGAAAACTAAGGCCTGGGCAGAGTACACAAGATTTTATCACACACATACTCACACAGACGTCCTCGTATGGTTTTCTTCGCGGATTTGGATTCAGGAATGGATTAGAGTGTGGTTATTTTTTTCACTGTTGAGTGTTGTCCAACTTTATCCCAGATTGATAGCACATGGACGCCCAAGTCTTACTGTGGGACGTCCTAAAACAATCAGAATTCGGATCTGCCATAAAAATTTCAAGTTGAAAGACCAATCATTATGGCTTAGTCTTTCAAGCATTACCGGTTTTAGGCAAGAAGTGGTTTTCATCTCGACACACGAAAGACATTTTGGATCTCTAACGAATCTGCTCTAGAAAACGTAGCAAAAAGTCCTTTCAACATTCTACAACAAGCAAAAATCTTTCCGAGGCAATTTGGCGACGTGATTCTCCGCATTTTAGCAGCTGGAGACCCTCGTAATAAACCTCCAGACGGCCTAATAGGATTAATAAACAATGGTCTAATCACTGTCTATCACTCTTGCCAGCCGTTCGACGCGGAAAAAAGGAAATAAATCTCTCTTGGTTTCAACAACGAAAAAAAAAAAAAAAAAATCGTTTCAACTGTAACAATAAATTGAATTCCCACCATTCATAACTCTGGTTTTTTCGCGGTTAGGTTGAATCAAGGTGGTTTTGATGGAGGAGGGGCACACATTTTTTCATATCCCTTGTTGTGGGTTGTCGAGCAGTTCCCCAAAAAACCTCCCATTGTGAGCCCGGAGAAAAATAAAAGACGTCGTAGGGGAAAAAGGCGTGCTTTTGTGTTTGGGTACAAATAGCGTTTTGTGAAAGGAGGCAGCATGGTGCCATATACCTACCATGGGGGCGCTAGGGTGCAGGTCAGGTGACAGGACGTTCTCCCATTACTTTTGACGATTTCAATCCTTTCATTGTGATGTGGTATTTCACAAATATTTTGAGAAACATCTCCCGTCGACTTACCTGCTGAGGAGAAAGGCGTCTTGTAGGAAGTAGTAGGAAACGGAATGTTTGTAGCAGTAATATGAGTCTTTCGAACGGATCGTGTGTCTGTTGAGAAACAGTTTCCATTGAGTTCGTGAATGCGACAAACGACACCTCTCAGGAAGCAGTTTGTTCGTCTCATTGAGAGATTCTTCCCTCTCCTTTGCCATATCCTTCCTGGCAAGACTTACAATTCGCTCACTCCTCTGAGAAGATCAATCATTCGCTGTTCCAAATATTTAATTAATTCCATCCTAGAAATGAACATAATTTGAATGTCACTGTTTACAATGAAGTGAGGACCATTGAACAGGTGACTGAAATACTCTCAGCCTGCTGATTCAAAATACTACATCAAACCCTAGGTCTCAAAGGCAACAAAAGTTTGTTGTTTTTAAATAAAGTTCCTGTTGGCACGATATTTGTGTTTTTAGCATGGAAACATGCTTTAGCCATCACGTAACTGGGCGAAAACGTGACGAAACCGTGGAACGAAAGTAGCGCGGGATTTTGTAATGATTTTCACTTACAACCGACCCGTTTCTATCACCGTTAGTTTTTATCCCACGAAAATCGTTCTCCAAACTTTGAAAAGCCCTCAATTTTTGCGTAAATTATATCCTGCCAAAACAGCTATAAATATGGAGGAAGCTGAGATATACCTCCGATTTAAAGAACTGTAAACAACATTCGCGGTGGATTGTATTGATGTTGTTGGTTGGCTTGATATTGGTTTATTATTTTCAATAATGAACCTTTAGAATCGACCAAGAAGAAACATGTTTTAACACCCCCTGAAAATTTGATGGTTTACGTTTCAAAGTACGTAGAATCCAAAAATCGAATGAAAATTTGGCCGTCTGTCCGCCGTACGCGGCACTTTTGCCACTTAGCATTGACCGATTTTGATGCAATTGGTATGTAGGCTCCATTTGGGGTCTAGTTGTGCCCCGAAGATTTTGGTTGATGTAGGTTACGTCTAAGGGTTTCAAAATGAATTTTGAAATTTTGAAAACCGCCCTAACTCAAAAAATTTCGATATAAAGGTATTGTTTTTCCTTCAATTTAGGATTCTATAGAATTTTAGAATTTTTCGAGATCACCCGGAGCTCTGTAGGACAAACCGTTCGCTCACTACGAGAATTTAAAGTTTGGACGTACGATAAATCAGAAACACGAGTGTGAATCGCAAAAGAGGCCTAATCTCCGTTCAAATTAAAGCTGACCAAGATACGATCGATGTTTTTCTTCATGTTGGATGGTTGGTGGCTTTGCAGACGAGTGATCTATATAGAAAAATAAAAAATAATAAACCATTGTGTAATAATTTGCAGCGTTTTTAATGATTTTTACTTACAACCGACCCGTTTCTAAAGAAATGTATCGCCGTTAGTTTTCATCCCATAAAAATCGTTCTCCAAACGTTGAAAAGCCCTCAATTTTTGCGTTAATTAAATTCTGCCAAAACAGATATAAATATGGACGAAGCTGAGATATACACCTGATTCAAAGAACTGTAAACAACATTCGCGGTGGAATATATTGATGTTGTTGGTTGGCTTGGTTTTTACGAATGTAATCAAAGGACTTGACACCTGAGCATGATTCTGTTATGAACGCAGGCTTTTAGTTGTTGTGTTACTCTGAATCCTCGAAAAAGATCTAGTAGAACGAACAAGTCCGTCGTAGAGGATGGCACAGCGGATTTACGATAGGAGGCCATACGTACCAAATTTTTGGTATTCATCTCTTGCAGAAATGAGTGCTGGAAAAGGTACCATACGGTTGACGATGAATCCTGTACCAAGCAGTGTTCAATAAACAAGCGTCAATCCATGCGCTCCGATAGAAGCCAATTGGCATTTGCAACTTTCGACGGAAGGTTTGTGAGGAAGGCAGTCCACGGGCTTGACCCGGACTCTTCATTAATCCCCGATATGGTCCCGGACGCGTGCGAGATTACACGATTAGGTACATATGTACCTATTATGTACCGAGCATTCGCTCGTCGTATCAATCAATCAAACTTCATACGCTTTGCCTTCTCACCGTACTTGTCTAAATTACCACCCTTCTTTGGTTCACCCGTACAGGCTGAACGAGTACTAAAGTTTACACTTCGTCATAGGTACCTAGTTGATGAGTTGGTGAGCGCACAACGTACCGCCACCCTTCTGAGCTCATAACTAATGCATGTTTTGACACTCCCTTGCGTAGTCATATACTCAATAATGAGGAATTTCACCGAATTCTGTTTGCATTTTTCCTGAATACAGTAGAACTCCAATTATCCGAATTAATGGGGACCGGGACCCATTCGGATAATCAAATATTCGGATAATCGGAGTTTTTTTTAAAATTGCCATTGGAGAGAAAAAAAATCTACATTTTGATATTGCACTATTTTTTTATTGAATTAAATGAAAGAAACATGATATTTTAACATGTTTTAAATATAAATAAAATGTACTTATGTACAAGTTTAGAAATAAAAATCATTGTTTTTCAAATATCTCCGTCAATGTATGCTGTTTTGCGGTCTTCATCCGGACAATAGTGAGCGAACGCGCAAACACTGGCTTCGCGGGGGGGGGGGGAAAGAATAATAACGCACTTAGTCTTTTTTTGGACAAATTTCTTTCTGAAAGTGATTCGGATAATCGGCGATTCGGATAGTCGGAGTTCGGATAATTGGAGTTCTACTGTAGTTAATGGTGTGGGATAGATGAAAATCGGGTTGATTTTGAAAAATAAGTCCCTTGTTATTTTTGGGAGACATTCAAAATTTATTATTTCGAAAAATAACCGGGAAAACGGACCTCTTCAACGTGAAGCGGGAACGCTCGCTGATTGGCTGTTCGGATCGCCGTTTCCTCTCCCCTTGTTGCCCGACGGAACGACGAAATCGTGTTGTCTAAGAGGAAAGTTATCAAACAAAAACAGAGGAAACCTGTTTTTGTCTGTCTTGCTTTTTATATTTTTTCTCTTCAGTTCTTCGATTTAGATCTTCACTGGTTTTGTGAAATGTTGCCTCCGAGGACTATACTCGGCCGTACATAAACTATTTCCTCCTGGTTTTTTTAAACGTTCATATTTTCCACACTGTTTTGTTTATTCGTAAGCTAGGAAGTATGGGCTGAATGAGGCTGAGTAAGTGCTGAATCCGATTTCGGGGTCAAAAATAGTAAATTCCGACATGGTGAAATTCCTCATTGAAATTGCAATAACGGGTTGACGCACCCTATTTGTTTCCACTGGTGCCTCACACATAATAGGGAATACTGGTGTCTGAGAATCTTGTACATACTTACCAGTTTGAAAGAACCTAAAGCCTCGTAAAAATCACTCAGTTTTGAATATATGAAAAAAAGAAGCAACTAATTGTCGAGAACCATAAATAGGGAGCGCCGGGTTAATAAAACAAAGACGAGTCAACTGCAGAACCAGAAGCAAATAAATCCGGCCGTTAACTCGGTGTTGATCGATCAAGTCGAGATAACTTGACCAAATACGAACCGCTCAAGATTGGACTCAATTGGCAGCGATAAATAAAAGTATTCAGCGGTCATCATGAGAGATAATCGACCTGTCGCTTTTGTACCGTGTTCCGAAAGAGAAACGGCGTTCGCCAAATCACGCCTCACGCAGAAACAATTTCTCGTATTTTAATATTCGCTGGATCAATTTCAATATATTCAATTGGGTGTTTCAAGTACGTGATTAAACTGCCGAGTTGTATTTATTCATCAATCAAGGCCTCATTGCTCTGTTCAGTTATTGATTGTAGTTTCTTAAAGACGTGAACTCTTCGAACTCTTCATTACCATTTCAGCCACAAATTTGTAATGTCCAAATCACTATGAAGTTGGACATCAGGGATGGATGATTGATTTCAAAGGGTTTTCAGTATCAGTCAATCACTAGGTAAGGCTGCAGTCACGTACTATCAACAGAACTTCTATATAATCGATTCCGAGGGTTATCTCAGTAATTATCCAGTAATTCAGTAATTATCCTCTTCGAGGTGGAAATACTCGCAGATATTTACTCATTTGCAATACTTCACCCTCACAGGATAATTTTCTGAGAGTTTCCTCCCAATTCACTTACTTATGCGAGAACAGCACTAATTTCACAAAGTTTCCAAAAGAAAACTGATCCTTTTCATGGGAAATCATTTAAATCATTTAAAACTTTTGCTTCCTCACTACCGAAGGTAGGGAAGCTTTGTATTCGTGAAAGAAGTGAAAAAAATACAGCACTAATTTCACAATGTTTTCCAAAAGAAAACTGATCCTTTCCATTGGGAAATCATTTAAATCATTTAAAACTTTTTTTATTACATAACACAATCAGTAAGATGCGACATTAATTTGAGGCTTCTATTATCAAAACAAATCTTCAAATATCATGGTAAGCCTCTTATCAACAAAATCACAGAGTAGCTAGAAACTACAATGTGTAGAGTGGGGAAAGGGAAGTTCTTCAAATTTGTCTCGAAAACGCATTCTTTGCAGAATAAGTTGCTTCCGAGTCTACCAAGGTAGGTGAAACATTGTTCTCTAGGTGATGGGAACAACGTTTTCTCAAAATTCACAATTTTTACTTTTACTTGTTACTTTTGAGACCTTTTTGTACGGTCCGGTTTTGAGTATGTTCAAGTGTGTGAGTGTCTATTTGTGTGTCCGCCAGACCATGTAACAAACTTTCAAACTTTCTCCAAATTGGAATTATCAGTGCAAAAGTGACTCACTGAATGTGAATTTATCTCAAGGCCCAGGAGATCAACTTGGTGGACTCCTCCCACCTCTATTGGTTCAGATGGCCATCTCTGCTTGGTGCTTTGTTAAAATGTATCCTTGAAATTATAGCTACAATTATACTATTTGCTAATTTGTCTTTACCAATTCTCCCGTGGACTCTTATTTTGCTGAGTCAGTAGTGCCTGAATTTGGATTGTTGCCTAAAACACCTTCAAGATCAGCATCCTTATTGGTATCTTCTCCTTCCGCATCATGCCAAGTGTGAAGGACTCCAATTCAGCTTGGGAAAAGATTAGTGCAACCGGTCAGTCATTACTAACAGGCATTTTCGAGAGACCCCTTCATACTTGTGGACCACGTCCAACCTGGAGCTTGGTTTTCTCCACCACCTGCGCACTTAACCAATATAATTTGGAACTCTCATTTGATTGGGTCAAATACGTTCGAGAGTCCAATATTCTCATAGTTACTTGTTCATAGGCAAGTAGGTACTTGACTGGTGCTAAGTCGTCCACTCTCATAGTATGCCATAGTTAGGAACAAAACATCGCTCTATAGTTTATAGACATATCGATACCTTAAAGCACAGAGGCGCTATGTCCAAAAATGGAGTTTTGAGAAAACGCAAAGAAATGATCACCAATGCTCAATTCCTGAAATAATGGCTTATTACACTAAACTCTTTAATTTCCTCAATAAATTTCCAAGCTATTATTGTCTAGAAAACTCAATTTGAAACTACTTGAATTTGAGTTTTTCCGAAATTAACAATGACTTGTGATTGTCTAAACATTTTTTCAAAGGCACAGATTAGGATGAATGAAAAAATTCTAATCTGTGCCTTTAAAAAATGTTTACACAATTACAAGTCTGCTTCATCTGTACCTGTGAACATCAGAAAATATCACTCGAGTAGAATATTTAGAACATTTATTTCAAGTTCATTACATTAAACGTAGAATAAAAATGTATAAGTAGCCAATTTTGCCCGACACGATGCATCATTGTCGCAAGTGCCTACTGGTGAATCTGTTCATCATCCGCTCAATGACTGGAGAATCACGATATAATTGTTGGTCCTACGTACATTTTTTTCTTTAACTGACATTCTTCCAACTTCTTCAAAATTTGATTCTCGAATTCAAGGTATTTTCGAAAGTTGAACATATCATTGTGAAGAAGATAAAAATGTTGGTCCTATTCGATTCTGGTGGTGTATTATCGAAAGTAATATCGAATTGTCATGGTTCTAGTATTGCTGAAATCGGTAGTAGTATTGGAAATTTGTTCATGGGCTCTTAGGCAACCTTAGCAGTAAGATTTCGGCATGTTGTCCTGAACCGGAGCATTCACCCCACCGCGTGCTCTACCCGCACTGAGAAAACACATAGAAAGAGAGCTGAATACAAATAGTCGATTTCCGTTCGAACCGGCTAATTCAAGACGCTTGAGGAACCGGCGGGGAAGGGGAAACTTCCATCGGTTTTGCATAGTACCATCATTTCCAACATGCAAATAAGGAAAAACCCTTCGCCTTCGGAGGAGTCGGTAATGTAGCCTTCATTAACACCTCGTTACCGACTCAACACACACAGCCGCAGCCCTAAATTATCAAGGGCCCACTCTAAGTAAACTTGAATGAGTTCCCGTTAAAAGAGTGGTGCTCACAATTATGCTCCGCCTCTTTTGCTCTTGTTCTGCGTTTATTACCTTATTTATTATTCCTTCGGCGTGCTGAAGTTCTTCGATGGACACCAGGTTCAGGCGACACATTAGGAAAATTGAATGCTTATGAAGATAGAAACATCAACAATGAGAACCTTTGTTTCCTTCATAAAATGTGCAAAAAAAGGTCACTAAGTATCTTGGAGTAATGACAAAGTTTAATACATTCTTATTTGAACAAATTTGTTTTATTGTAGAAGTTTTACAGTAGAAGAATTGGAGCATTCTTACTGGTACCGGCTAGTTGTTTGAATAAATGCTAAGATTGGACTTATACCTATAATAAATCAAAAACACGAGAGTGGATCGCTAAAGAGGCCTAGGTGATCTGAGTTCAAATTTCAGCTGATTATGCGATCGTTGACGTTTCTTTAAAGTTTCTCGTTGTATCCAGTTGTTCGTCTCTATCAATCAATAATTACGAAATCAAAATTTAATTTGACAGTTCATTATTTAATGACGAACTTACCTTGTGAAGTTGGATTGTAATTACGATAGTGTCCAGCTCTCATATCACAAAATACATCTTAGGGAACAACCTACCATGTGTTCTGTGATAAAAAGGCTGGACAGGTATCATATCAAAATTTTGGAACGGATGCACTTGCAACTCTCGGATGGCGAAGTTATTGCAGTGGTAGGTATTGCAGAAAAAGCCGCGTTCTATCCAGACGGGTGATTTGTACAGTGAAATAATTAACCTTTGTGTAAAAATTTGCAGTATTCGTAAGATTAAATAATCCAAGTGATGTCCGTTTTTCTTAGTAATGTCTTCTAACTCTTACAAAGTAATGTCTTCTAACCCTTAATATCCTGAGGTATCTTTTTGGAAGTCCAATTTTTACCTGCAATAGTTTATCCACTTCTAAACCGAAACTGATAGCCATATTATGCTATCTTGATACTCCAACTATTGTTTGTGTAAGAATACGTAGTAGTAAAACCAAAATAACTCAAAGAAAAAACTAAATAATTAGCGAGTTTGCAGACTGTAATAGGGCCTCATTTCTCACCTTGTAGGCTATTAGTTCGGTTTCCTCATCAGAGATGGCGCCACTGTCTGAATCAGCACAAATCCCATCATCATATCATTCATGAGCTGAACCTTCTCCACTCCATTGTTTGGTTCTGTACTTTGAGAAATAACATACCCCAACATCCCACCAAGGATCCCAAGACTCCTTTTTCTTCTCCAAAACAAATGGGTTTATTGACAGATTCTGCTGGCACACTGTAATAGAGCCTTTGAGGAAACATCAGCTCAAACATTCTACAGATTTTTGAAAATACATTTAAATTTAATTTTAAAAATCACCAAAAAAACAATTTTTTTTTTAAGAAGTGGGAAATTAAGGGTTAGGTAAAGGAATCTGGAATAAAAAAAACGTGGTTTTTGGTTTTTTATATATTTTAAATCTATACGCTTGTATCACAGAATAATTACAGAGAATTTCCGACAAAAAAAAAAAAAAAAAAAAAAAAAAAAAAAAAAAAAAAAAAAAAAAAAAAAAAAAAACATAGAAGAGGGTGAAATCTTATCTACACGGCTATCTCTCTTCTCGGTTGTGGCAGCACAAAAGCTAGGCTACATCGGCTTTTCAAATCAAAGTTGACTGAACAATCGCGACAACAGACTGCAAAAGAAAGAAATGGAATAGGTTTTTCAAGTTCACTTTGTAAGAAAATGTAAACTCGTCATAGTTTGCTAAATTGTCCTTCAATTTCTCTTAAGATGATGAGGAATTGGAGGAACAGGAAGCATAGCTACTACCACCTCATTACATCCGATGAACTGGATGTGACCTGTGATTTTGACGTTTCTCGGACACAAAACACATGTTTCGAGTCTCTGAAAACAGTTTTTGAACAGGTCATAGTTATATAAGGCATAAATATATAAAGGCATAGTTATTATGTAAATGCAAAACAGTTTCAAAAACCATAAGACACCAAAAGTACACGATAATGAACACCAGTAACCTTTGCCTTCGTCTTTTTGATGTTTTCACTTGCTATATACATCCATCAATAAGCTATTAATAAACAAATATGTGCCTTTTTTGAGTCAATTGGTCTTTTTTCGGACAGACTTCGGTTTTACATCATCAAGGTCTACTCAGCACGCTGTAGTGTCTCTAACTGTGACCCCATTATTGTTATAATTCCAGATAAAAATCTTCAATACTTCGAGATGGATCTCACAAGTCCAGTGCGGCCATATTTGTAACTTTTGGTGCTTCGGGGTGCTAAAAGGTGCCTTCTAGAGAGTATATCATGCCTACTTTCGAACTTTTGTACTAACTAAATATCTTCCTTTTTAAATGAATTTTTACCACAGTGTGTTGTGGTAAAAATTCATTTAAACAGGAAGGTGAAATCATCAACATAAACAACTTGAAAACGACAGTATAATAGATGAATTTAATCCGATGCCTCTAAATAAGAATTTTTTTGGAATATTTTATAAAAGTCTTCACATAAAACATTATAAGAATCAGTATTCGCTACCGTGCCGTTGAACTTTACAGTGTTGGGAAGCATCATTCTAACGGTTTCTTTATGGCAGGAGTACGATTGGCTATTTTTTTGTGTGCGGATCATGTCTTGTGGGAACTGTTACGTCGAGATAGAAGAGAAAAATCAAAATTTTGATTGTTTCCTTATTTGACATCCCAAGAATCAGAGAGCGCGAATAAAGCTACCTGGATGTGAAGCCCTCATCATCTTTTGTCTGAAGTCATAGAGTTCATTTTCCAATCACAGGTAACGGGAATGGGAAATTGCTAGGAATTCTTAGAAATCGACGAGAAATCGACTATCAATTAACTGCGGTGGTCTCTATTAATTCATTCTTTTTCATTCAGGCATGCGATTTCAGTCATAATTTTATTGATTTATGCATTACAGGAACTTTACTGGCGTTGTAGTGACTGTCATATTACTGTATCACCATTCTTTCGACATACCTGTTACGATGAATTCCAAGTCAATTTTTTGTACGAGAAAACGTCAGTTCTGTTCCGAAAAAAAATGAGAAAATTGGTATGACAGATAATGATGCCAACGTATACTGGAGTCTTGATTGAATGGAGTAGTCGATTGCTGTTGTGGAAAAACTGACTGGTATTGAACGAGGAAAACGGTTCAGAACCATAAAGCGCAGTATGATCATTGACGGACTGAAAGTCGACTGCCAAGGTGGGTGGGCAGTATAGCTGTCTCTTGTAGGAAGACATGAACATATCGACCACCGACCTACACGATCACATACAGACAGACAAGGAGCGAAACTTCTAAAAGCCCCCTTTCCATTTTGAATCAACTTAAAAATCATTTTGATTAATTTTCAAAGAGAATAAAGCGATAATTTTGATATTTTTCCCATGGAAAATTTCAATTTTTTTTCTTAAATCCAGTTTGGAACATTCTAAAACGATTCTTCAAGTTTAACTTTTTCTGCTGTATAAATTAATGAATAGATGAAATAATTTTGGTGTGAGGATAAAAAGTGAATAACCCAGAGTTGTGAATGACCAGCCACGTCTCAAATTTTGCTGTAAATTTTTCACGAGGTTAGAATGTGATTATGAATAGGTAGTACTATTGTTAAGTTAGTTGGTAATAAAATTTGAGATTGCACCAGTAATTGATGCCCTGATACTCCTGTACGAAGGGCTCCTCCTCCGGAACTCTCGCGTAATCGCGAGTGACAAGTACCCCTTCGGCCGCGTTCGAAGAATTTCGGTCATCATCGGACCACGTACGTTTACTACCACGTCAGCTTCTGTGGTAAGCAAAAACTCTCTATTAATAAAACCAGTCCTTGAAAGAAGGTTACAGTAATCTATGTGTTGGTGGAGGCTGGTCGATCAATGATGTGGGTGCGAACTCTTATCACAAACATTGAGGGAAGGTGGCTGTAACTTGGTGGTGGAAAACTTACTCAATCCTAATTCACAATACCTATTGGTTTTCTGATAATAGTATAATCTGGTCGCTTGTCATATTCATCTGATTTTCGTATTATGGTATTGTGGAAATAACTATGAAATTTGTGATAGGATATTATTGAGTGTTATTATCACGGATAATTATGTATTTTTGGAAATTCGAAATGGGACTCTATTATTGAATTTAGTTCAACTACTGGGAGGGAGGATAAATATTTTAGAAAGGTTTTATACAAATTTTGGTATACAGGTCGAAGGGCTCTGACGTCTGTCTTATGAATAATACACTTGTTTCCATTTTTCATTATTTTGACTATTTCTTTGATTCTTTTTTTTTCAGAACTAAATTGATGTAAGTACCACTTGTATTCGACCACAAGGTCGTGAATTTTGATGACGATGTGTTTGGCAAAATTAAGCAAAATTAATTTTATTTTTTGGGTTTAATGTTTTAGTTCAGAGCATTTTCATTTTCAAATTTGTTAAAACATACCTTATACACGAAGTGAATGAATTCACACGTGGGTCCTCCATGCATTCCTGGATTCAAGTTGAACATTTTTTCAAGGTTTTTGAAGTCAAAATATTGAAATTGAAAGGTTGTTGAATCACTCATGTTGCACAGAAGGGATTTTGGTTCATTATTTTCAAAATGAACCTTTGGATCGACCAAAAATAAATTTTTTTTTAACCCCCCTCAAAATTTTTTGGTTTAGGTACGTTTCAAGGTACCTGCGTAGAATCCAAAAATTGACTAAAAATCTGGTCGTCCGTCCGCCGTACGTGGCTCTTTCCTCAGTTAGTATTGACCGATTTTGATGGAATTCGGTATGTGGGCTCCATTTGGGGTCTAGTTGTGAAGCTTTTGGTTGATGTAGGTCACTTCTAAGGATTGGAAAATAGGGGTTGAAATTTTGAAAACGCCCTAGCCCAAAAAATTTGGATGTAAAAGTTATGTTTTTCCATCAATTTAAGATAGTATTGAATTTTCCTGTTGGACAAACCGGTCGTTGCCCACGAGAACGAGAACAACAGGGTTGGACTTGGATAAATCAGAAACGAATGTGAATCGCAATAGAGATGTAATCTCCGTTCAAATTTTAGCTGACCAACATGCGATCGATGTTTTTCTTCATGTTGGTTTGTGGTAACAATGGCAAAGCCATGTTCTTTGCAGACGTGTGATCTATATTTTAAAAAATCAACTTTTGTGTAATAATTCGCAGCGTTTTTTTTCAATTTAGGTGTTGGTTAGGTTTAAAATTTCCGGTAGTGAAACTATTTCTGGATGGCAGGTAGGGAAAAATTGAAGTTTCCGAGGCGAAGAGAGCAAAATTCGATAAGCTGTCTCATCAATATTCCCTGGTTCAGAGTACACCTGTTCAAGACCTCGGAAACAGCAATTGTGGGAAGCTGTGAATAAAGAAGGGGGAATTCAGTCTTTATTTTTTCCCGAGCTCGTTTAGGGGTTTCGTTCGGCTGGATATAAAGTAACTACTTGGCTCGGATTCTTCGAGAACCGCAAAGCGACTGGAGGAAGCGGTTTCCAAAGAGCGGAGGACGTATTTTTCGGGAGAGATTTAGAAAAAGTGGTGATAGAGCGAGAGAAAGGAGATTTCACGGGATTGTCTACTGGAGCCGCCCCCATCTGTGGCGCTTCTCACGACGCCTCCGCGGCTTTTGAGCCCCTCGCCGCCCCCCTTCAACGGAAGTTTGGAGTCTGGAGCTTCCTCCGCCCCCCGCGACGCTGCCGCCCCCGGCAGCGGATTTCCCGACAAATCGCTAACCCATCCCACGTTTTCACACTTCACACCTGACATCTCGGAGTGACCTTCCAATCGAATACGTCTGTTACTTTTGGCTAATTTTAATAATAATATGAAACTATTGCGGATACTCAAAATTTTTGGCATGGAATTACCTACTTAAGAATTTTTTCACTAAAATCTATCTTGAAACATTCTAAAAACGATTCCTGAAGGTTTGAAAAAAAAGAGTAGAGGGCTAATATCAGCAGAGAGGCGAGAAAAAAGGATTGGATGGAACAGCATTATGATTCGTATGTGCAGCATGGCAGCTTGCATGTGAATAAAGCAGTTTTGTTGAGTTTGCAAGTGGTTTTGAGCTCTTTTACCTTACCATAGGCCAGAGATGGGCGAATTCTTATTCATATACGATTATGAATACGATTACAGGTATGACTATGAATATGAATACGA
>CM019178.2:2485311-2515049 GCA_009739505.2 Apolygus lucorum
ATACGAATACAATCGCATTCATACTTTGAATACGATTTTCCCCCGTATTCGTATTTTGAATACGATTTTATGATTTTTTCTATGATTTCCCTAAAAATAAATTTTTGAACGATTATCCCTGAAAATCATACTTTTTTTTTTAATTTCTCACGAACTCTGGACATATTAAATATGTCATAAATATGTCATGTAATAAATTTTATGATTCTGGGCATGTTATACGAGTATATGTCATAAATGTTATGACCTAAAATTTTCAAAATAATCAATCAAAATTCGAAACGCTCACAAATTCTTATAGGATTTTTCACGCAGAGTCGAATGAGACCAACCCCAGGTCGCTACGACGAACTGAATAGGAAGTACGACGAAATTTCCGGTAAAAATCATAATTTTTTCATGATTTTTAGTGCAAGTTGTTGAAAAAAATACGATTTTTAGCGGAAATATCGTCGTACTTTCTATTCGATTGGTCGTAGCGACCTGGGGTTTGTCTCATTCTGCGTGAAAAATTCTATATTAATTTGTGAGCGTTTCGAATTTTTATTGATTATTTTGACAATGTCAGGTCATAAATATGTCAAGAGTTCGGGATAAAACCATGAAAAAAGTATGATTTTCAGGGATAATCGTTAGAAAAATTCAATTTTTAGGGAAATTATAGAAAAAATCATAAAATTGTATTCAAAATACGAATACGGGGGAAATCGTATTCAAAGCATGAATACGATTGTATTCGTATTCATATTCATACCTGTATTCGTATTCATAAACATAAAATCGCAGATATGATTTGTATTCATAATTGTATTTATGAATAAGAATTCGCCCATCTCTGCTATAGGCCATGCATTACAACAATCTATGATATACGCTGCAAATTATTACACAGAGGTTTATTACTTTTCTATATAGATCAGTCGTCTGCAGAGAACTCGGCTTCCTCATTGTCACCACCTACCAACCATAGATACTACCTATCTACCACGTACCTGCAGCGATCGTATGTTGGTCAGCTAAAATTTGAACGGAGAATTTGAAACAATCGTGTTTCTGATTAATCGTAAGCCCAACCCTTAACCTTTTGCGGTCGTACGGCATGTGTGACATGCCAGCCCACCGTTGTTAGCCTGGACGTCAGCTATTGACGAGGTTGAGTGGCTAGTGGTCGTATGGCATGTGTCACATGCACTTGTTGTTAGCTCGATCTAGTCGTATGGCATGTGAGACATGCCACCACTTTTATCCTCACTTACTTATTCCTACGAACTTCTAAATAATTTCTGGGCGGTATTTACCTATCTCAGATTCCTAGGCAACGAAATGCTTCAATAATTCGGGCGTCAAACTTTTTTCCGCTCCCTCCATATAAATTGCCAAACGGGGAACTCGTGGGAGGGATTTTCAGCTGGGAATTTTTTGGTTGCGATCATACTCTTTTCTCTTTTCCAACTGTACTACCTATTCTATTCAATCAATCCAATTATTTTGACTTATTTTATCTAAATATTTATTTTCTCGAGTTACTTTTATCGAGTTACTTTTATCTCGAGTTATTATTATTATTATTTATACTCGATGGCGAAACGCCTGTGGACTGAGGCCGAGTTATTAAGTCTTCTTGAAGATGACGACTTTGACGAGGATGATATTCCCGATGAAGATGAAGATGGGGATGAAGGTGAGCCTTCAGACAATCAATTTGTCATAGTTTATAATAATGGTTTGAAGGATAAATACCCCTAAGTACTCTTGTCAGACCAAATGGAAAATGCGGGTCCTGACCTTGGTGTACCCGTCGCATTCCAAATAATGTTCTACTCAAGCCATTGAGCTGAGGTAGTTGGAATTTTTGCACCGTGGATCAAAGGTAGGTAGCACGATTTGATCAAAATATGAAAGTATTCCGCCGATCAGAACCCATGAAAATGGTCCATTGAAAAACTAAAAAAAGCTAGTGCCAAATTTTACCTCATTTTTAAGGGTGAAATAGTAATATTTTAAAAATAATTACGAAAAAATTAATTTGATCATAGGATCCAGTCATTTATCCAGATTACAAATCAGTCGGGGAAATTTGGAAAATTTGACTCAATTTGGAACACAAACAATATTTGTAAGAGTGTTAGATAATTCCAATATCGACGTAAATACCATTACGTCCAGGCTAACTCATCATCCCAGAATAAGCTTCGTCCAGGCTACCAAATGGCGGCTGGCATGTGACACATGCCATACGACCACAACGCTTGGTTCACCTTCGCAGCCTCGCGACCGCAAAAGGTTAAGTTCTCGTGGAGAGCGAACGGTTAGTCCTACAAAACTCCACGTGGTTTCTAAAAATTGCTAAAAAATTCAATACTATCTTAAATTTATGGAAAAATAATACCTTTTTATCAAAATTTTTTGAGTGACTGACATGAACCAACAGCTTCGGGGCACAACTAGACCCCAATTCTGTACCTCAGAGGTCAACTATCGTATGTCCAAAATTCTCGTTTTCGAGATTTTTGTTTTGTATGTGCATTCTTTCTATTGTATTTTGTATTCTATTGTATTGGTAGGCATAAACAGATTCTACAGAATTAATTTGAGCATGATAAAATCATCAGAATGGGCCATAGGGATCAAAATAGGTGTGCCCACAACTTCTTTTGGCTCTGCTGTAAGATCGCCAAAATGTCACTTACGATAATCGACCTCTGAGGTACAGAATTGGAGCCCATATATCAAATTTCATCAAAATCGGCCCTAAGGAAAGTGGGAACTAAGGAAAGTGTCGCGTTCGGCGTACGGCTTGAAACGTTAACCAACAAATTTTGAGGGGGTTAAAAATTTGTTTTTCTTCGTCGATCCCAAAGGTTCAATATTGAAAATAATAAACCAAAAGGAGCATTACATGATAATTATAAAATATACCCTCGTTCGTGCTGCATGAGTACGTGAGCGAATTTTCAAAGCATGTTTTCAACAGTTTTTTATTAACCAATTTTTGAGAATTTCTGAACTTTGATGGATTTATATTTTTGGCAGACTTCAACACGGCCTTACGCCCGAAGGAGAAGGTATCTCATTTCAGTGGGTCATAATAGATTTTTCTCATGAGGCAGGAGATTGCTGTAATTGGAAATCTCACGTTAATTCCGAATATAGGAAACAATAATAATTGTAGGTGGTTGTTTTAATAAAAATCTCACAAAACAGGTTCTAACCAATGTCCTCGTATAGTTAAAAGTACTCGTATTATGAAAATTAGACACATGGAAATTAAATACCGCCAACGAACTCATCGTTTTCTTTATTTATTTTACCGAACGAATATTCATGTTTGTGTTGGACAAAATTGTAAACTCCTCAAAACGTTTTGAAATGTCCAAAAATGGATTTCCTCGAGAAAATTTTTCAATTTTAGTAGTACAGTAAACTTTTGAGGCCATTGCAACATCACTTGTTTTTTTTCTCGAAAATTTTTTAATTGTAAGTATTATCTTTTCTTGGAGAATAATTCTCTAAACATAATCTAATTATTAAACCATCATGTAGCTACCCTAATTCAAATACCTCGTATCAATGAACCTCCAATTCATAAGAGCAAACTAACTTGCAACTCTTGATTTTGGTTTAATGGAAAAGCGTGTTCTTCGCAGACAGATAATAATTTTCAGAAAAATTATTAACCGTTGTTTAGTGATTTGCAGCTTTTTTGCTTCCTCACTACCGAAGGTAGGGAAGCTTTGTATTCGTGAAAGAAGTGAAAAAAAAAATGTCCTCCAAAATCAAAATTTCCACTTGCTCTTTGCGTTTTAGAGCTTCCCGAACAATTTTGGTTCCGTGTCTGTCTGTCTGTCGGTCTGTTTGTGGTCAATCCTTGTCCCGGGCAAAACTATACTAACCTGTGGTCCGATTTTGATGAAATTTTCAGGGATTGTGCGGGTTAGGTCCTAGACGGTCCCCTATCAATTGCAGCACCTTCGGACCAATAGGAGCGAGTGCGCATGCGCAAACGTGAATTTCCTGGAACCTCGGTTTCTCGGTTTCTAATGAACCGATTTTGCTCAAATTTGGAGGTTAGTTAGGGACTAACTTCTGAGAGACACCCTATAAGTTTCAATCAAATTGGTCAAGCAATAGCCGCTGCGCATGCGCGAACTTTAAATTTATTGTTACAACCAAAACTCCGCAACTATTCAAACAATTTCGATGACATTTTCAGGGATTGTGTGAGTTAGGTCCTAGACGGTGGACCGCTATTATAAACATTAATACCTGCAACCCTATCCCGCATATTATCGCCAATATTTTGGTATTCAATAACTCTTTGAATCATAATTTTTTCGCCAACTGATTCTATACGTCCATGTTACAATGAGTGAGGAATCTATACTGCCCTTGGCAGACGTTTTTTTTTTAATATTAGGATGTTGTCGACGAAGTATTGACCCTCAGTGAGCTGATTTTTTAGCTCAATTTCTAATGATGTGGAATTTCTACTCAACCGTGAATTCTTGGATCCAGATCAATCCCTTTTGCATCAGAGCTGTCAGGATCCGTTGAATGAGGCACTGCTCACCTATCTTTCTCGGTATCTAGGTTCATAGGTAATTGAACCGTCCAGTATGACGATCACGGCAGTTCGTACGTAAGCGACTCCCTGTGCTCTTCAAGAAAACTGTTAGTGCTGGTACGTCATTGTGTCTAATTTGAAGGAGAAAGTCAGAAGTGAATGCGATGACATCGCAAACGCCTCAGTTAACGTCAAACACGATTAGTGAAATGCCTTTCTATTTCCACAGTGGGCTAATGGTGGTGAGTAAAATCTTTGGAATTAATGGTTGTTTGGTCTAATTATCGTGTATTCAGACAATCCCATCATTAGTATGAGTGTTTCCTACAACTTTCATCTACGAGGGAATTAGGAAATTTTTTCACAAGCGGGAATTCATTGAGGAGCTTTTTGACTGGAAACCATCACTGCATACTATCAGGGAATACATTAGTTCATTTTATCTGAAGTGATAAAGCTACACCACACTACTAACATGGAAGCCGTTTTTAAAATCCCGTAATAATGGATTAGGTACCGTAAAACGGGGGATTTTTGTACGGATTCAAAGGTTTATCTCACATTGTCTACTTTTTAATTATTTTTCGACCCTATTGATTCTGAAACCAACTCATTTCACGTGTATTCCTAGGTTTAGAGAGATTATAGACATTCAAAATTGATTGAATTATTCACATTTTTGTTTGTACTATTCTCACACCATGATTTCGGGTGACGGGATGTCCGATACTTCAAAAGTATCGATATAATATCGTATCGATACATCTAGAAAGTATCGATAGGATACTTTCAAAAAGTATCGATATTTTGAAGTATCGATACTTTTTGATACTTTCACAAAAATGGGTGAAATTGTCGTTTATGTTTCTCTTCATTAGTGTGACATCTCTCCATCACGAGGATAATAATTAATATAGAATGAACAAAATAATAAATCACCCATTTTGTTATTTAAAACTTGTTTTTGTTTAGGCACTTGTTTTCGTATTGCACTTGTTTGGGTTAACATTTTGGAGGTCCTTCCTCGATTATGGAGGACAGCAGGTTATCATAGAGAGCTGGAGGTGGTGGTACATCATCTTTGTTTAATTTGTTAAAGTTTGTTAGTCTCACAACAATCTACGTAGAGATAGAAGTACTGTCAAGTGGTAGTCTTCATGTTGTAAGTGTTGAAACAGATAAAATGTGAGATATAAAAGAGTATCGCCTCTGATACTGGAAAAAAGTATCGATACTACGATAAATATTAGGAAAAAAAAGTATCGATATATATCGATACTTTTGGGACATCCCTACTATGGTACACCCAATTTTTTCACTTCCCAACCCTATTTGGAACATAGTGTCACTAGTGTCACGGAAAACATCTTGGGAATCCCACAGCTGTCCCAAGGACCATATTAAAACTACTTTTAAATTGTAATTTAATAATTAATGGACAGTGCTGAATTTTTTGAACTATTTTTCGTAAGTTATTAAAAGTAAGAAACATATGGTATGAAAAGTATTTTGACAATAATTGTCAAAAAACTATTGCGAAAACAATTATTGTTTTCATCGATCGCTTTGGACATTTTTATCATAACTCTGTTTTGAGACTTCCAATAGCCCACAAAAAGTTCTGATGTCCATTATATAAGTACCTTTAAATTTTCAATGTAATATGGTCACTCCGGTGACACCTTCGGACAGCTGTGGAGTTCCAGAAATGTTTTCAGTGACACTAGTGACACCTTGGTCTAATTAGGGTTGACGCATCCGTAAACGATCTGTGCCATATCCACCACCCTCAATCGATTTTTCAGCTATTTAAAAATCAATTCGTCCAACAAATTTCACAAATCACACATATTTTCGCTCTACACTGTCACCACACACAGTGTTGGAACATTTCAAACTAATCAGACCCATCAGGGCAAAGCAGAATGATTCAAATGTACAAAATATGATTTACATTTTAGAAAATTTGAAAGTCCTCACGTTGCCGAGGGTAGCTCTTTTTTTCATTATGAATTCAACTTGAGTTATCACGGATATGTGTCTCATAGTTACTCCTTGTAGTTATTTCCTTCACTAGAAGTTTACAATTCACCACTAAACTATTTTGAACATTTTTAAACATATATTGACTCACAGTGAGCTACTTCATGCATAAATTGCCTTATGTGCTCGAAAAAGGCTCGCAATATAATCACAGCAAGACACTATTAAGCAACAATATCCGTTAAACTAATTTCCACTTCTTATCTATCTAGAGCGTAAATGTGCAAGGAGAAGAGATTCGGACCAAGGAGGTCATTCTTCAATCGGTCCTTACTGTTGTAGAAATTGGACTTGGTCGTCCCTTAGGTTTTTCAGTTCGATACAAAAACGCTGCAAATTATTACACAACGGTTTATTATTTTTATATAGATCACTCGTCTGCAGAGTCACCAACCATCCAACATGAAGAAAAACCTCGATTGCATTTCGGCCAGCTAAAATTTAAACGGAGATTAGGCCTCTTTTGCGATTCACACTCGTGTTTCTGATTAATCGTACGTAAGACCTTTAAATTCTCGTAGGGAGCGGACGGTTTGTTCTACAGAGCTCCGCGTGGTCTCAAAAAATTCTAAAAATTCTATAGAATCTTAAATTGAAGGAAAACAATACCTTTATAATATAAAGAATATAAAAAGATTAGACTTTATAATATAAAGAATATGAAATCATGATATCATCAAAATTTTTTGAGTTCGGGCGTTTTCAAAATTTCAAAATTCATTTTTGAACCCTTAGAACTGACCTACATCAACCAAAATCTTCGAGGCACAACTAGACCCAATGGGGGTGTTAAATTTTTTTTTCTTGGTCAATTCAAAGGTTTATTATTGAAAATAATAAACCAAAATTCGAATTTTATAATCGTGGTTGTACCATTCTCACCTCCTACGTACCATCGTACCGCTTTACGGTACCTTGAAGTTTGTGTATTTTTTTTAATTTCATCTTAAAATATTACAGTTATAACAGTTTTGTGAACCCTAATAGTTTATAGGACTAAACACCAGTCGAATTCATCTCTATTAGCGGGTTGGCGAGCTGCTATGCCGGAGCATTGCTCAGTCAAATAAAGGCGAGAGTACCTCTTATAAGAGTTTATAAATAAACCTGGATGGTCGAAAGGAAGACTTTTATGCCATCATTGCTATCGAAATCGGATATCAAATTGATCCTTTCTTATGAGTCACTTCCATATCATTTTATACGGATGCTCTTGCATCGTGGGAACACTAACCGACGATGTCTGGTTGGGAGAAGCCGGTAGAAGGAGAGGAAGCTACCCGGTCGGAAGTGACCTAATCGATTGCCGAACGATGGCGTATCAGGTAGCCCTTGGCTCCCTTATCTAATTACTTGAGCCATACGACTCCTTAAATATCTCTCAGGGGCTTTGCAGGGGTTGTCTTCATAGTCTCCAAGCCCTAATAATCCTGATTAGAGCTCGGATTATCTTTAGCTCTGACGAACTGAATTTTGCTGCCACCCCACAAATTGGTATCTTGTAGGTTACAGCTATATCACACGGAGATAAACAATATGGTAGATCGTTTTGTTTATTATTCTCAACAATGAACCTTTGGATTCGACCAAGAACAAAAAAAAAAAATACCCCCCCCCCCCCCCTCAAAATTTGTTGGTTTACGAACTCTTGAACGTAAAATCCGACAATCTACCACAGTGGGTGTTAAGCATCACACAACATATTGTCGGATTAATTTATTTATTTTGACATGGATAGTAATTTGGCGGGGGTCAAGAAATTTTTCGCTACACTTTTTTTGCCACAAAAAATGCAACGCGCTACCGGCGAACAAACGCTGCAAATCATTGCCCAAAGGTTTATTATTTTCTATATAGATCACCCCTCTGTATAGATCCCTCCCAACTAACCGTAGGTTCCTACTACTTACTAGGGCATTTTTGAAAATTTCAACCCCAACCACCAATCAAATGGAAATGAAGGGTTGAATTTTTCAAAAATGTCCTAGTAGGTTGTTGGTACCTATGGTTGGTAGGGAGGGATCTATTCAGAAGAGTGATCTGTAAAGAAAATAATAAACCTTTGGGTAATGATTTGCAGCGTTTTTTTTAACCTATTAACCATTGGTAGGTACTACCTACCACACCATACTGCCTTCACACCTTCACAATCAAGTTTATTGGAAAGAACTAAACGCTTCACACTCGGTTCGAAAAATAGAGAGCTTCACCTGGAAATTTGATTACTGGTTGCTCAGAAAGCAAAACTGAATACAAATCGAAGAAACTGTTTTGTCTAAATCACACCTACAGCATTAGTTCATGTACCCTCCGCTAGGGATAGTTAAGCATTCTTCCCTTGAATCATCTGTATCGCATTATCTCAAGCTTGATCAGAATGGGTAACTGAGCTTATCTCATATGAATTGAAAGAAAAACGCTTAATTATCCCTAGCGGAGGATACATGAACTAATGCTGTATGTATGGTTTAGACGCTCGTCAAAGAAACGAACAGCGATCGCATATTAGTCAGATGAAATTTGAACGGAGATTAGACCCCTTTTGTGATTTACACTTGTGATTCTGTTTTATCGAAGGAAAACCCTTCAGTACTCGTAGGAAGCGGGTGGATTGATCTTTGAAAGCCACTGAATTTTATGAACTCCCATTTTAGTTTTTCGTTCACTCAAAGTCAATGTCAAGGTGCCTAATCAATTAGTTAAGATTACGTAAAGTTTCAGAAACCGGGTGTAGCATACCTATGAAACGTTTAGGTATTCTTAAATAATTCAAGTCACGATTTCACACAGTTAAACATCATAAAACTCATACCAATCTAGTAGGTTCTTTTCTACGTATATTTAAATTTACCAATCCTCTTTATAGGGCATGGGAGTAAGCATTGTTGGAGGAATTCCGTTTGTGTAGCACTTGAGACATTGGGGGGAAACTCTCTTATTTTTTAGACTCCAAAAAGAGGTCCCTTTGGAGGGAGGGGATGTAGAGAGAAGGACGCATATGTAAATGGGGGACCCTTGTTGCCGCCTAGTAAATGTTTATCGAGTCGAAGGACCCGTAGGGACTGTAAATAAGTCACAGGTACCTAATTAATTCCGGGGACTTCGAAGAATGGAGGGTTGGTCAGTGGAGGGTTAAAGCCTTTGAAGGAATCCCACGCATCGAATGACAAGGGGATTGAAGTGGTTCGTACGACGTTGATCCAGTAAAGGAACGTACTCGGAGATCACTTAAGATGAATATTTTATTATTTATGTAGTTATTTGCTTAACGAAAAAAATTACGTCACGATAGTGATAAGTCATCGACAAAAACTGAAATAAATCGAAAGTATTGTTTTACCTCATAATGTAACACAAAACCATAAATATGTTATAAACCTATTATTTCTTATTTTTGTATGGAAATACACCAATTAATTTGAAGGAAAATAGTACCTTGTACATAGACTCGATGGTCATGGAGCAAACAGTCATTAGCTTCTTCCCAAACATTCCCAATATAAAAGTCGGGATCCGATATAAAAGTTAGAACAATAAAAGATAGCCCCTCGAGGTATCTAAGAGGATCTTCATATCCAATCGGCTTTGAATATTCGCCACGTTCTGGTGCCACCGCGGACTCCTAGCAGACAATGGTGGAAGCGAGAATGTGACACATTCCGGGTCCCTTCGGAACGCCAGACCCAAATACTTGGTCCCTGATAATGGCACCACCTTCTCTCAATCATTTTCTTTCTTTCCAAGTCCCCTCCAACCATGAGAAGAAAACACCTCCAAGCGTCATTTATCGGAGAAGTCTATAAACCAACCCGTACGGTCCCTTTTTCTTTAATATACTTTTTCTTTATTTTTTCTCAAATTCTCTCTTCCTTCACAGACGGGACTTCCTTCATTCGATTTTTTTTCGGGGTCTTCCAAGATACAACTAAGGACGGCAAAAAAACTCTCAACGGGGAATGTTCTGAAAGGTGAGGTAATTAACAGCGAACCTAAAGGTTTTACAGTCACACACGAGTTATTTTCGTCTCCAATTCTACCATTTTCAGTTTTATATCCCACACTTTTTATGATTCTATAAAACCAAACCCAAGCTTGATCGACAGTTGAAAATATAAGCGTTGACATATTCATCAAATGGATCTATGAAAAAAGTTCATGGTAATGAAATAGGAAATAAAATGGAAAGGATATTCAGGCGATAGAAGCTTCCATGCATATAAGAGAAATTGAATGAAGGAAAATTTTTAATACCTAATCTAAGGACAATAACCTAAGGACAATATACCTAAAGACATACCCAAGGATTATAACCAGAACTACATAGGAAAATCAAAAGTTGTCGTTAGTTACTGAATGGATAATCACACATTGTACGTATGATGACCAAGCTGATGTGGTTGATGATGATTAGGGATCGGATTTTTATGTATATGAAATGCAAAATATTTAACATATTTATGTATTTATAACCGTATAATATGTAAGAATGTTGAACTGTTTTCAAAAATGTTTATAAAGTCAAAACGAACAGTTGTTTGAAAGAAAAATATAGGTTAGCTATCGGGGCATGAAGGCGGTAATCTCGTTGGGAGTGAAGGCAGCACAATCACTGGAGAGTTCAGACCCTTTGAGAATATCCGCAATAGCATATATGGTCAATCACCCCCCCTAGATTTTATTTGAGCACGGAATATGCTTTAGCCTGACTAACTACCTGAAAAATAATAGACTAACTACCTGAAAAAAAGGAATAGACTAACTACCTGAAAAAAGTGACGCGATGGTTATTCTCCATCCCCTCCCTACTCTGCCAAGAAGCGCTGCTAAAGTGTGTTCCATGTTTCTTGAATTAGGAATTTCACCATTTCAGAATTTCCTATTTTTGACCCCAAAATCGGATTCAGCACCTCTAAAAACCCCCTAAGGCAAACTTTCAGCCCGAACTTCCTAATTTACGAATAAACAAAACAGTGTACAAAATACGAATGTTTAAAACAACCGGGAAAATGACGTCATGCTGGAATAGTTCATTTATGGCCGCTTGAAGCGCTGAGATCGAGAAATCCATTGTCCCCAGATGCAAAATTTCAGGAAACAGTAAAGTTCGAAATCGAAAAACTGAAGAAAAAAATAGAAAAAGCGAGATGGGGAAAATTAGGTTTTCTCTGTTTTTGTTTGATAACTTTTCTCTTAGAAAACACGATTTTGTCGTCCCAATGGGCAACACTGGGAGGAGACGGCGATCCGAACAGCCCAATCAGCGAGCGTTCCCGCTGCACGTCTGTTTTCCCGGTTAGTTTTGAAATTAAAAATTTTGATTGTCTCCCAAAAATAACAGGAGACTTATTTTCCGAGATCAGCCCGATTTTCATCTATCCCACACCATTAACTATTCAGGAAAAATGCAAACAGAAATAGGTGAAATTCCTCATTTTAGCCCAAGGCAGTCTAAGCATTAGGCGAGGCCCGAAGAGCCGATTCCGTCCAAATTTCTTTCACAAGAAAAAAATCGCACTCCAAACGAAAAATAAATCCAAATAAACCAAGAAACCAAACCAAGAAAGATAGTAATAAGATCTACGCATCGCAACAATTTTATGGAAATTCATATGATTCACACCCACTCTTATTGATCTCAACTGTAAATCACAGGCTGGAAATGGTGAGGGTGAGGGGCCTTGACTGTGGTTCACAGCCCTTGATCCGTGATTCTCAGCTATGAAAACCACCTGTTGACTCTCTACAAATTATTATCTTTCAAACTAAAGACTCTTCCTCAAAATTATAAAAACATGCTCAAACTGAAAAAAAGTGTTTTTTTTCAGCTACATATTTGTATATGTGTATTTACAGCGAAGTATGTGAAAAAATGTAAAATAAAAGTAGGTTTAATCGCTTCACAAGTTGCTTATTTGAACACTTCTTCTTCAATATTGTCAATATATATTGCCAAGAAAAGAATATGTAAAAACATAAAAACCCTATCTCCATGATTCCAACGCTAATCTATTATATCTCATAACCCTTTCCCTTTCTCAAAAACCGTTTTATCAAATGATACGCCGCGCGCATCACCGTTTTTAAGGCCGGGCTTATCCGATGGTAAATTAAACACCAGCTCTCCAAGCTGTGATGCACCTTCATGTTTGTCAAATTGTTTCTCTAAAGCTGTAATACCATGAAATGTGGTTTTTAAAAATTATGGTGGCGTCTCCACCATCTCAGTTCTTATTGACGCTTGGTAAGCTCACTGTGTAAAACGTCCTTCAAGCCCTGAAGAAGGTAATCAATTTACCAAAAGCTCGGCAAAGGAGTCGAATTCCATTTGACAATTTTCCTAATCAGTTGACGTAGTGTATATTGTTGGGTCGATCCACGTATATTTTATATATACTTTAAAAGTGAAAAGTAACTTGAAACCATTGCCCTCCTCCGTCCGTATACTCAACTGAAATTTCAATTCGAAGGAATATTTAAATTTAGAAACCAGTCAAATATCTGGTAAGTTATATTTGATTATGTACAGTAAAGTAAACAACCATTTCAGGTTGAATTTTCGTCCGATTGCCATTCCTGCTGTCGCGGACGTCATCAGCTGTCTTCCAAAGGGAAGATCAGAATTCGTTCTGAAGATTTCGCTCGTGGCTTCCAATTGCCTCTTGGAATGAATATAACCTGTAAGAACTGGATGTGAGACCAAGACATTACATACAGTTTAAAGCTACGTTCTTATCGTTGGGTGATGTGTGGAAAGAGTAACGGAGTTACTCGCAGGAATGATCTCGGCGGGAGTGCTCCGTGCCATCACCACTCGTGTCGTACATGAACGAGGTGATTTTATAGGGACGCTTCCTTCCAACCATCTCTCTCACAGATAGACTGACGAGAAGATGATATTGATATTTGATTGTTCTTATTATTTTTGTAACAAATTGTGAAATAATCTAAAAAGTGGATTAGTCACGTCAAGAAATTGTTAATCTCATTTTGAAAACTATGAATTATTAATTTAACTGTGTAACCATAATTTTCTGATGTTTATCTACGATTGTTCTAGGAAATATTGTTGGTTTTTGTAGCCAGGGAGGGAGGAAGAACCTAACCCTAACCCTCCCTGGTGGTTAAATAAACTATTAAATCAATCAATCCTACATTCATTAACTTACCTACTTCCCAGATGCGGCGTTAGGTAGTCGTGGGCAACCTCCTCATTATATTTATTATTTAATTTATTTTATTTTGGCGAGCACCCTTTAATAGAAAACACACATTGGTTTCTGTCATTTATACTGCCAAGAAGACAGTCGATCAGAATATAATTCTTCAATTTTGAATGAGGCCAGTAGATAATTTGATCATTATTTTTACAACTCAGGGTCGAAAGCCATTCAAACTTTTGAGACTCCCTCGAGTCCAGGCCCTCAACATTATTTCAGCTCACAGAGTATAGTTATAAACGCATCGGTATAGAGTATAAAAGGCACCGGAAAACTTTCCTCACTCGATCAATATATGTGACAACAGGAGTTTGTGCGAGTTTCATTCATTGAGGGAACAAAATTAATTTCCGAGTTGGTCCGGAAGGATTCCCCAGGCCTCACTACGAATCGTATATCGAACAGGTTTAAAAACCACTAAATAAACGACTGACGTAGGAGTGTTGATCAAAAAACGAGGTTTTGACGCACCGCATTAATTTCTATATTATATCTCCATATTACGGTGAACAGTAATTGCTCTGATGTTGGTTAAAACTGGATTTTGAAATTCTAGGTTAAACCTCCGTCACAAACCTTGGGGATTGCGCCATTTCGTATGTATTGAAAATAACTTATTGTGCGAGTACACTATTTTGCTTCCGGTTGCTTAAAAAACATCCCAATTCAAAAGAATAAAGTCCACTCGCGTTTTACGTTTTAGACCCTCCTGAAGAATTTTGGTTTTGTCTGTATGTCAGTCGGTCTGTGAGTCCGCAAATCCTTGTAACGGCCAAACTCCTACGAAGCTGCTGTCTTATTTTGATGAAAGTCTCAGGTATTGTGGGGGTTGGCGTGTAGATGGTCCCTTATGAGGGTAGTTCAAGGTACATTGAGATTGAAGTTTTGAGGTTTATCCACTTAGCGTTGGATCGTCTTGAAAATCGGGTTATGCGAGGATACTATGTGCGACATAAAATACTTTTAATTCCCTAAAACTACCGCGAAATAATGGGTTCCTTCAGACTCCATGTTAGTGACAGTGACCGAGCAAGAGAGACGACGGAGAGTAAATCTAGTACTGAAAAATCGTCGATTACGAATGCGCGTACATTGCCAGTACCTTATCAGCAATGCAACTCATGAGACTGTACAGGGATTCACAGAAAATTTTATTGAAATTCGTAGAATATTGGTTATTATTTTCAATGAGGAACCTTTGGAATCGACCAAGAAAAAATTTTAACCCCCAATCAAAATTAGTTGGTTCACGTTTCAAGGAACGTGGAATCCGATAATTGAATAACAATGCTGCCCTCCATCCGCCGTACGCGGCACTTTCCTCAGTTACTATGGACTGATTTTGATGAAATTCGGTATGTAGGCTCCATTTGGGGTCTAGTTGTCACCCGAAGCTTCTGGTTGATGTCGTTCACTTCTAAGAGTTGAAAAATAAAGGTTGAAATTTCAAAAACGCCCTAGCTCAAAAAATATCGATATAAATGTGTAGTTTTTTCATCAATTTGGATTATTATTGAATTTTTCGAATTAAATTATACCACCCAGAGCTCTGTAGGACCAACCGTTAAGTCCTTATGGGAACTTAAGGGTTGGACTTATGATAAATCAGAAACGCGAGTGAGAACCGCAAAAGAGCCTAATATAAGCTAGGTAAGTTAGTTATTTATTTCATAAATATTGACACAACTGCCTCAAACGTACTTAACTGAACTTATATCAATTGGCCGTATTTTTCAATTAATCTAACTTATTTCATATAATATCTAAGACAATAATTCTAAACTCTAATCTATACCTACATGTTTCTTTGTAGTGGCGTCTTCTTCTCTTTACAGATTGACGCTTGGTGGTTTCACTGAGTAAACAACCTTTGAGTAAGTGAAATCAGTTATTATATTTGTTATTATGTTTTTAATTGTTGTTGATTCATAATTTTGTTGTTCTTGTACTCAAGGGATTGTTAGAGTTAATGCTATTAAGGGTGAATATTGTTTTGTTTTATAGGCCCTGAAGAAGGTAATAAATTTACCGAAAGTTCGGAGAGGAAGGTATTTCCAGTTGACCTCAATCCCGATCAATTGACTTAGTCCGTTTTGTTGGGTCGATCTACGTAGTTTGCTGTAAAGAGCCTAATCTCCTTTGAAATTTTGGCTGACCAAAATTCGTTCGTTGCTGTTTTCAGTTTTGCGTCCTTAGCAACCAATAATGAAATTTTCACACGAAGGAACCCTGTCCCGTATTTCTTCGTATTGAGTGTGAAGCGTTTTTTAGTTCTCAATAAACTTGATTTTGAAGTAGATATGAGAAGTTTTCTTTCAACTGGGCTTATATCCACTTGTGATTCTTTTTGTGGGAAATTGAGAACTACTAATTTCATGGCGAAGGAAGTTGTCTAGCGTTCCCAAATTTTCCAAATTGTTTGTTCACAAAACTTTTGATTGTAAGACCAAATTTTGAAATTTTGGCATGCGTTTTGAGGGAGACACGGCCATTTCTTATATGGATATATAAGCCTTTCTGATGAAAAACCATAAATATATGCCACATCTCAAAGAAAATGCGTTTTTGTTTGTGTCAAGAAAAATTTCATTTTTATTTATTTTTTTTTTTTAATTGGTTTACCCATTATTTTCAATATTGAACCTTCGGAATCGAGCGAGAAAAAATATTTAACCCCTCTCAATATTGGAAGGTTTACGTTTCAAGGTATGTAGAATCCGAAAACGAAATTTAGAAGATGTGTTAATTGAAAACACTCTGGTAATAAGCCGTTTTGTCGGCATACCAGATTTTTAGCGAGCTTTCAAAGCGGGATGAAAACCGTTTCGGAAGAAATTCAACTCGTGAGGTGATAGGCAATGGCAACACCGTATTCTTAGCAGACGAGTGTTATATATGTAATAATTTGCAGCGTTTTTCGTATGGTTTTGCTTCTGATAGACAGATCCGGAACAGAAGTTATAATATAACTTCTTTCTATATTATAGAAACCTCTGAAACGATAAATATGAGTGAAATTCTTCATTAAACCTACTTTGTGTATCTCTGATACTAAGGAGGCAACAAGTCATCCCCACACAGATAGAACGGGTCTCAGGATGAGTGAAAAATATAAAATAGATACGCACTTTTTGAAACGTGACCAATAAAACGCCCATAAGCTAATTTATTATCTTGAGTTTCTTAATGAGTGTAAAGAATAAAGCAGTTAAGTATAGACATCAATAAAGATTATTAACTTGAAATACTATCAAAAGCTCATTCTAGCAACTAAGAAATGTAAGTATAATGTTTACGATAAAAATACAAACATGAAGGCTTCCTTCCTGAGAAGAACCCGAAACAATTAAATTGAGTGGGGAGAGCAGGCAGCGACTGTACTTATGAAATATAAACGCACAAAGGGCTCCAGCAGTTCAAAAAATACCTTCACTTTGGCGGCTACCTCGCTTGGAACGTTTTTATAACAGTGGTCGTAAAAAGTTTACGTTTTATTGTTCAATCTTCCGCACCCCCTCGTCCCAGTCTTTACAGTCCTTTAGTTGAAAGTTTGTGTGGTTTTTTCCTCTCTCTTTTACAGCTACCACTATCATACGCCTCTGATCTTTATGGTGTTGTCAACATCTGAAATGTGCGTGAGGTTATCCGAAGGGTATTGTTTACTGTTTGGACTCGCGTTGTAGAGAGATTCGTTGGAAGATTCCAAGTCGTGATATATCCAAGCTAGATAATTACTCACAAAATTTATTTTAATATTTAATTCAGCAATATTCCATATTTGATCAAGGGCAGACATAAGATTACAGGGGATGAGATTCTAAGCGATTTTTTCTTCAGATGACTTCAAATGACTAGAATATCTTTGGGGAGGGGGTATAATATTCACAAAATATCAAATTTTTCAATATTTCGGTTCCTTTGTAGCATACAAATTGTACCCTGCAGCTCTGGATTTTCATGAATTAGGTATTCTTTGTGCCACCATGGAACAAATTAGTGGTGCCACCATGATGCCAGGACACCAGATACCGTATATTTCGTGGGTTTTTGTGTGTTTCACTTTGAACACGGATATGAACTTCTGCGGACTACCTACCTAGACTGTCACCGTTGCAGGAGCGGGGGGGGGGGGGGGTTGAACTCGAATTCGCATGTTGGGTATCGAAGATTATAGTTTTTGATGTTCTGTTCAAATTAGACTCCTTGAGACTCCTGTATGAGGAAACTGAAAAGCTGGCTGAGGAAAATGAGAATCGACATTTCTTCCGAAATGTCAAATGGTTCAAGAAAGGGTATCAGCCCAGGAATAATGGTTGCAAGGACAAGAATGGTAGAATCATTGACGATGAAACCCGAAGAATTCCCAGATGGACTGAGTACTTCCGGGAATTGCTGAATAAGGAGCCAGTGCAGATAGAGCAATTTGATGAGTTTTGTGGCCCTCAGCCACAAGTGGATGAGCCCTCACTGGGTGAGATGCGAGATGCCATCAGCAAACTGAAAAATAATGAAGCATCTTGAGAAGATGGGATTGTAGCAGAACTATTAAAGAATGGAGGAGAAAAATTGGAAAAATCATTGCACTCCCTCATTCTCCTTAATTGCACCCAAGAGAAAATGCCTGCTGACTGGTGTACCAGTCTGATAGTTCCAATACACAAGAAATGCGACAAGCTTGACTGCCGTAATTACAGAGGCATCTCGTTGTTGGATGTAGCATATAAGATACTGTCCATTATTCTCCTTCGACGACTCTAGTGCTACACAGAAGAAGCGCTAGGAGGCTACAAATGTGGTTTTCGCATAAATAAAGGAACTCTCGATTCAAATTTTCATTTTGAGGCAAGCTGCTGAAAAATTTGTAGAACATAATAAGGATTTGCACTATTGTTTATAGATTATCAACAAGCATTCGGTGGTCTTGGAAGAGTAGGGATACTGCACGCATTGAAGAGAAACGGGATTCCTGAAAAGCTGATCAGGCTAATCGAAATTACCCTTCAATGAAGCACTTTGAAAGTTATGGTTGATGACCGCTGCGGGGAACCCGTTGAGGTAAGCTCGGGCGTCAAACAGGGAGATTCACTGTCAGCCACATTGTTCAACCTAGCTCTGCATGAGGCTGTCAAGAATGCGGATAAGAAGGGAACAATTGTCGACAGAACGTGGCAGATTCTGGCTTATGCCGATGACATTGCTTTATTGGGGCGAAGGCTGGATGCTCTACGGGAGGCTTTTGGAGTTTTGCTTGAAGGAGGAAAGTCAATGGGTCTACGAATAAATGAAAGCAAAACTAAATACTTCAAGATATCCCCCCCGAGCCGTGTCCAGCGGGTGCCCAGAAGGGTGACGTTTGGTTCTTATAGGTTTGATGAAGTCAGGTCCTTCACCTATCTGGGGAGCTTGGTCACGAATAGAAACCAAGTACATGATGAGATATGCTCACGAATAATGGCAGACTATTCTACTAAAATGAGGCTATATAGGTCCCTGGTGCGGCCTGTGGTTTGTTATGGATCGGAGGCTTGGACCATGCGGGCTGAGGATGAGGCTAGACTGCGGTTATTTGGGAGAAGGATTATAAGAAGGATCTATGGAGGAATCAGAGAGGGCCAAGGGTGGAGAGCAAGACAGAATGCAGAAATTGATGAATTATTAAAACATGAAGACATAGTCAGATTCATCAAAGCTGGGCGCATCCAGTGGCTGGGACATGTCAACCGCATGATGAGAGAATGATTCTGCGAGCTAGAATGGAAACTAGAAGACGAAGAGGTCGTCCTCGGAGTCGCTGGCTTGATGATGTCTTGAGGGACCTCCAGGTGGTGGGATTGCGGAGGTCTCAGGCTGGTGACCGTGCCCGGAGGCGGAAGGGAGTTCGGGAAGCCAGGGGCCACATCGGCCTGTGTGCTATGTAGTTACTTAGTTAGAGACTCCTGTATACTACTTGGGAGTAAGTTTGATTACTTTGTTTTAATTAAGACTTGTTTTAATACATCATGTGTATCTTAAACAATGCACTCCATCAGAGGGTTTGTACACACCAGGGGTTGATAAGTTTCAATACACAAAACGTTGCAACTGTAGAAATTTTTAAACCTCCTCTCAAAATTTGATGTTTTACGTTTCAAAATATTTCCGTAGAATACAAACTCAAATAAAAAAAAAGAAAATGACGGGAACCTAGTAGGAAAATCTAGTTACGAATAAAAACAAACATTGAAACCAAACAATTGAAATTAAAATATTTCAAAGCCGTTCTTGGTATGACTGAACAAAAAATGCATTCATAGCTTCTCAGTTCTGATGCATCGTGTTGTCAGTGAAGAATGAACATTATCATTCGTGAGGGTGAGGTTGAAAAAAAGTGTTGGGACTCGGGAGAAGGTGCTGGGAAGTGTTACTGAAAGGAAGATTGGAAAATTAAACTACTGTACGAAATACCGATGAGGTCATAATTTTTTATCGACTTGAAATAAAGCCGCCTTGTTAACACTCGGAGTAAGATATTGCTCGTTAAGGGAGAAGCACAAATAGACCTCAACTTTGATTATTTGGGAAGCGGAAAGCCCCCGGAGGGCGTCCTCGTCAGAACTGGAGGGCCTCCACCAAGAAGGAATAGGTCCCTCGTTGGAACATAGAGAAAGGATAGGTGGGCTACGGGATTTACAATCCAAATAAGATTGGATCGTGAGGCTCAGGTAATGGAAATATCAGGGTGGGTCTTCCCAATTAGATACTGACCCGCTCTACCCCCTCCCGTTGCCACATATCTACATTGCTAATACGACCCAGTCCATCCAAAAATTGTATTTGTTTTACGTCAAAAGAAGAACCATCAAACCCGTAATCATCATCTTGTATACCCACCAATATCCATTTTTCCTCGAACATTCTCTATTATTTTGCTTCCAGATAGAAATTTCGTTTTACTACCTAACTTGTGTCACGGAAGTTGATACCACATCTGTCCTCAATCACGTATAATTGAAGTGAAATGTAATCGCTCCGAGTAAATCAACCAATAAATTACACCCTCTTGGTCAATCTTATTTCATGGAGCGAGAAGAACAGTCATGCCTCGTCTCTAGTTTATGTTACTCTTATTTTACCGTACTAAGAAGAACCGTAGGGCCCCGTTGACCCCTTAATCACACCGTGTAACTTTTTTAATAACTTATAATTTTCACGTAGTATAGCGATTTTGTATTCTTTTGGCTAGTAATTTTCAGTACGACCATTTGTATCGAGCAAGAGAGAAATTACAACCTCCCCACCCCTTTAAAATTTGAAATTTGAAATCAACTACAAAATTCCCTGTTCGTCAGCGAAAATTTCCTTAGTTAACATGGACCGATTTTGATGAAACTTCGTTTATGGACTCCGTTTAGTTGTGCCGCAAAGCGTTTGATTAGTGTCGGTCACATATAAGGGTTGAGAAATAGGGGTTGACATTTTCAAGAGTGCCCTAGCTCGGAAACTCTCGCTTTAAAGTTGTTGTTTTTCCATCAATTTAGAATAATATTTGATTTTTAGTAACGAATGAAACCACTCAGAGCTCTGGGGAACAAACCGTTAACTCCATATCAGGAATTCAGGGTTGAAACAAAAGTGAGAAACATCAGTGTGAATAGCAGACGATTTTTCACTGACGGAAATAGGTCAATTCTTCAAAATTTCAGTTCATCAAATTCTTTGATGACATTCTCCGCCACTCTGAAACCCAACAACAGGTTAATGGGTTAGAAAAAACCAAGAAAGAGCTGAAGTCTTTGCTGACTACCTTGCAAATATCTTCACCCCTAATCCAGGGTCTCCAAACGGAGGACCGCTCGGGGAAGCCGAGCGAATTGACCCTGACACCAACATCAAAGTGGTCACTGCCGAAGAAGTGCATAAAAAAATTCAGAGAGATTAATTTAAAAAAACGCCAGACTTGATTACAGCGCCGGAAAAGTGATTGTCAAAATAACAAAGATCATAAATAAAGCGTTCAAGCTATGCCATGTACCCCAGCTATGGAAAATCGCAGAGATAATCATGATTCCCAAGCTCGGAAAACCTGCTAGTGAGTTGACATCTTACAGGCCTATCTCACTCCTGCCAGCTCTGTCCAAGTTGTTCGAAAAAAAGTATTTTGTTCCAAAAGAGACTTCTCTGTATCATAGAAGAACGCAACCTAATTCCTAACCATCAGTTTGGGTTTATTAAGCACTATTCTACAGTAGGCCAAGTCCATAGAGCTACAAGTATTATTGAAAGAGCACTAGAAGAAAATAAGGTCTGCTCTGCCATCTTCCTTAGTGTGACTCAGGCATTTGATAAAGTTTGACATGAAGGACTGACTCACAAGCTTTGTAAAATGCTACCAGAATCCTATGCTAAACTATTGCAGTTGTACATATCCAGCAGATATTTTTGTATAAGACAGGATGTTGCTTTTTCAGAGCCAAAAAAAAAAGAAACACAAGCTGGGATGCCGCAAGGCAGCGTACTGGGCCTACTACTGTACCTGCTTTACACTTTTGACTTCTGAGAAAAAAGTTGAGCTTTTGATCATCAATGTACTGGCTGATGTGCCGACGGTTAAAATTGTCTGTCCACAATAAGCTCGTACTGTACAAGCAAGTCCACAACTGTGGAGGTGCACGGCCCAGAGCAATTGAGACATAATTCAGTGCGTCCTGAATAATGTACTGCGATGCTGCGTTGATGCATACAGGTACTTTAAAAATTACAGACTTCACTGAGAGCTGAGGATTGAATCTGTCGATGAGGTCATTTGCAGCCAAGCCATGAATCACCTTTTGAGGCTCCAAGATCATGTAAATGAGGATGTCGTCCACCTTCTCAACACACATGATCTGCTTAGAAGACATAAGAGAACCAAGCCACTTGAAAGCGACTTTCATGAATTTGACCATCATGAAGTGCAAATTTCAGTACAATAAAAACTGAGTGGAGTATCTTAACGTACACTACGTATCATAAAGATGTTGCTTATAAGTTGTAACTTGAAGCAATAAAACAAGTCAAAAAAATATAAATAAATATGCTCAATAAAGTGTTTTTCCTCTCTATATTTGATTATGATTAACAGGTTAGAACTGGTTCCTTTTATTGATTTAAGTTCCATGTCACTTAGTTGGGCTCCTTACTAACCACGTGCCAAATTTTCGTAATGAAGACACCCGCGAAAGCTCTCGGATAGCGATGTAATTGCTTGTAAGTAGTAATAATGGAAGTATCGAGTTCTTCGCAGACCGGTGTTCTATTTACTGCATAATACAGTAGCATCATAAACCATTGTGTAATAACTTTCAGTGTTAATTTCGTGGATTAGAGTTCAAGTCACTTAGTTATGCTTCCTCAGGTACCATGTACCAAATTTTGTTATATGAGGGGACCCACTCGGATAACGATGTTTTGCAGTCAAAATAAAATTGATAGTGAGCCTTGCGTGATAATTATGATAGGTTCCTATAAGCCGTATTCATAGCAGGATAATGTTCATCGAAGAATCGTTTTTACGTGGAATTTTTTGAATGAAACACCTTCACACAAATGTTTTATGTCTCAAAAACTAGAAAACAACAAAGGAAATAATTGTTATTTTTTATTTTAATGGCACATGAGCACAGTTCAAAGCTTGCTCATTAGATGAGTAGTGCACGAAGAATTAAGTGCCCATCGATAAATCGATAAATTCTTAATAATAAAAACAAGGTACCTTATAAGTTCCAATAGCTCGTAAGCCTTTGTCAAACTGAGATGATTGTGATGGAACTCGCTTGTATCACCTACATACCTGAGGTTTGTTTACTATTTCCATCCTCCCGTGTTGATGTTGGTTGAACTTGAAAGTAATTTATGGATCCCATCAGAAACTCTCTTATGGTTGTTAGTGGGTCGTACAGCATGATTAATTTAGTTCAGAAGTTACGTGACAAGAATTCCGAAGGAAAGTTCGGAGGAAGCGTTGCAGGCATTCCTTTATATATTAGTTTACCTAGCGAAAACGTTGTGGATTCACGATGACGGAGAAGAAAAGTTGATCCATTGTTTGGGCACCCTGGAAGCGATCCTGTGAGGTACAGCATTATCATTTACTCGTCTGCGAAGATGGTGGAAACGTCGTGACTAATGCGCAACTTCCAGAAGCCCATTAGTGTAATCATCTAGGAATAATAACCTTTTTTCAACCAGCTACCTCTAAAAATTTTCTTCTATCTCATCAACAGACGGGAGTAAGTCATAAAGGTTTTTCATGTCTTTAAGTGGAATGAACTAGAGAGAAAAAGGCCCTGAAATAATTATTGTTTTACGAAATGACATATATATTGTCAAGTTATTTCAACAAAGGCTGAAGTGCGCTCGAATTTTTTCTCTAACTATTGAAGATGAGAAAGGTTTGAATTAGTGAAGCAGGTCAATCATTCGTGAGTACTCCGAAATAAAAATTTCTTATTTTGCAAATTTCAGAGCTTTCTGAATAACTACGGCGTACCTATGCTTGCCACTCGGCCTGCCTCATGATTTGTATCAACACCGGACAAACAAAATGGGAAGTTCGTAACTGAGTCAAAATTCTTTTTTTTTCTTCAAATTTGCATGGTAGTTTCGGTAAATGTGTGTCGATTATTCCGCTGCACGATCGGTAGAAGCCGAAACAAAAACGCGGCAAATTATTACACATTTATTATTTTCCTATATACTGTGGATCACTCGTCTGCACAGAACGACGGCTTTGCCATTGTAACCACCAACCAACATGAAGAAAAACATCGATCGTAACATTGATCGTATATTTTGGATGCTAGAATTTAAACGGAGATTAGGCCTCTTTTGCGATTCACACTCGTGTTTCCGATTTATCGTAGATAGCGAACGGTTTGTCCTAAAGGGCTCCGCGTGGTCTCTAAAAGTTCTAAAAATTCAAGACTATCTTAAATTGATGGAAAAACAATACATTTACACCAATTTTTTTAGTTAGGTCGTTTTTGAAATAAAAACGGAGTTGAGTAGAATATTGTCTATTTCCACGAAAATAATGAGTTACAAGTTAAATCGATTTTGACGGTTAGGTCATCATCGGTAACAAGAAATAACTTATTATTGTTATTGTTTGTTAGTGATGATGACCTAACCGTCGAAATCGATTTAACTTGTAACTCATTATTTTCGTGGAAATAGACAACATTCTACTCAACTCCGTTTTTATTAAAATGGTTTTCCACAATCTCATCGCGAGTGATTTTATTCGTTTCGTTTTTGAAATTTCAACGCTTATTTTTAAACCCTTAGAAGTTACTAACATCAAACATAAGCTTCGGGGCACAACTAGACCCCAAATGGAGCCTACATACCAAATTTCATCAAAATCTGTCAATGCTAAGTGGGGAAAGTGCCGCGTACGGCGTATGGCGGACGGACGGTCAAATTTTTATTCGATTTTTGGATTCTGCATACATTGAAACGTAAACCAACAAATTTCGGAGGGGGATTCCAAAGGTTCATTATTGAAAAATAAATAATAAACCAAATAGGGAAAATGCTGTAAATTGTTACACAATAGTTAATTAACTGTTTTATTGTATAGATCACCCTTATGCATAGAAAGGGGATTTTTCCTCGATCTTTCTATCTTTCATTTTGGTTTATTATTTTCAATAATAAGCCTTTGGAATCGAGCAAGAAAAAAAAAATTTTAACCCCCCCTCAAAATTTGATGTTTTACGTTTCAAGGTACGTAGAATACGAAAATCGAATAAAAAAATTTCCGTCCGTCCGCCGTACGCCGTACGCCGTACGCCGTACGCCGTACGCCGTACGCCGTACGCCGTACGCCGTACGCCGTACGCCGTACGCGGCACTTTTCTTAGCAACACTGGACCGATTTGGTTCAAATTTGGTATATGGGCTCCATTTGGGGTCTAGTTGTGCCGCGAAGCTTTTGGTTGATGTAGGTCACTTCTAAGGGGTGAAAATTAAGGGTTGAAATTTTCAAGAGTGCCCTAGCTCGAAAACTCTCGAAATAAAGGTATCGTTTTTTCACCAATTTTAAATAGTATTGAATTTTTAAAAATTTTTGAGACCACCCGGAGCTCTGTAGGACGAACCGTTCGGTCCCTACGAGTACTTGAAGGTTTTCCTTCGATAAAACAGAATCATGAGTGTGAATCGCAAAAGAGGTCTAATCTCCATTCAAATTTTACCGGACTAAAATGCGATCGCTGTTCATTTCTTCGATTTGTATACACTTTTGCCTTCTGCGTAACCAGTAATCAAATTTCCATATTAAGCTTTCTATTTTTCCAATCGAGTGTGAAGCGTTTAGTTTTTTCTAATAAACTTGATTGTGAAGGTGTGAAGCCAGTATGGTGTGGTAGGTAGTACCTAGCTGGTAGGTAAAAATAAGTTGGTAGGTAAAAAAAATGTTGGTGGGTAAAAAACGCTGCAAATCATTGCTCAAAGGCTTCTTCACTCTTCAGATCACTGATCAGCTGAGTGAGCTCCGAAGCCATTTTCAATCCTATTGAATGGAAGTGCTCTTCCAGGGGTCTCCAGCATTCAAGGAGATCTTCTTCACTCTTCAGATCACTGATCAGCTGAGTGAGCTCCAAAGCCATTTTTACTCCTATTGAATGGAAGTGCTCTTCGAGGCGTCTCCAGCATTCGAGAAGATCTTCTTCACTCTTTAGATCACTGATCAGCTGAGTGAGCACCGAAACCATTTTTACTGCTATTGAATGGAAATGCTCTTCCAGGCGTCTCCAGCATTCGAGGAGATCTTCTTCACTCAGCAGATCACTGATCAGCTGAGTGAGCTCCACAACCATTTTTACTCCTATTGAATGGTAGTGCTCTTCCAGGCGTCTCCAGCATTCGAGGAGATCTTCTTCACTCTTCAGATCAATGATCAGCTGAGTGAGCTCCGAAGCCATTTTCAATCCTATTGAACGCAGGAAGCTGAAATTTGGGAGGGGAGGTCAAGGGAGAATACAGATGGCGGTAGGTGCTATTGATCTAGAACCATTGATCTATACAGAAGGGTGATCTATACAGAAAATAATAAACCTTTGAGCAATGATTTTCCAAAGGTTCATTATTGAAAAATAAATAATAAACCAAATAGGGAAAATGCTGTAAATTGTTACACAATAGTTAATTAACTGTTTTATTGTATAGATCACCCTTATGCATAGAAAGGGGATTTTTCCTCGATCTTTCTATCTTTCATTTTTATTTTTTCATCAATAGCTATCTACCAGCAATAACAGCTCTACCTGATAGTTTTAGTTGCCTTCATAACGAAATTTGGTTCTTGGTTTCCAAGGAAGCATAAATTCTGATTACTACACGAAACTTAATAATTCAAAGAAACGAACAACGATTGCATATTTCCTCCTTAGCTATAAACAGACATTCGACGAATTCGTGTCGGTTGATTTTAATTGGCGTTTCACACCCGTGTTTCTGATTTGTCGTACTTTCCAAGAGTGTGTTCTCAGAGAGCGAATGGTTTGTCCTGGAGAGCTTTGAGTGGTCTCATTCGGATCTGAAAATTCAATTCAATTTTAAATTGGTGTAAAAACAATACCTTTATATAGAGAGTTTCTAGCTAGGGTGTTCTGAATATTATTAATGACGCTAACCATACTGCTCACCACTGCAAGAAAATCGGACCATGGTAACTAAGGAAAGGCAGCGACGGCGGACGGACCGAAGAACTTTTTATTCTATCGTAAACCAACAATTTGTGAGAGGGGATTGAAATTTTCTTTTCTCGGTCGATTCCAAAGGTTCATTATTGCAAATAATGAACCAATCATCAACTTAGTCGCTAAGGAGTTTTCATGCATGTTGCTGTTTGACGTCATGAAAAATCATCAAAATGATCTTTAAAATTCCGTTTTATGTTGTGATATCGCCCAATGATACTTACAACAAATTCATCTTACATCGAATGATTATAGTAGGTATTTGTAGTTATCCTGCGAGAGTAAGCAATAGGTTCTGCAAAACTAGCTTGGAGGACTTTTCTCCAGACTTTTTTACATGGATAATTTCTAGGTAGGTACATCTCATTGAATCTGGACGTTAATAGCTAAATTATTTATGTTAATAGTTGACATCTACTTTGACTATTTTAGCTCCCTCTAATTTTATACTTACTAGCGGCCGAACGGGGCTCTTGCGAGATCTTCCGACAAGCTGCAGAAGAGTGAAAAACCAGCGACCAGTGTCTATCCCATACTTAAGTTCATTTATGATTTATTAAAAATGAAAATCAGCCCCTCTCTTTCTAATCATAATTTATGTTCAATGACAGAATCTGGCAGAGGAAAGGGACTGTAGTTGAGAACTCCAGACATCCTGAATTTTACTCGGTGTTCCATTGATTTTTGCTTCCTCACTACCGAAGGTAGGGAAGCTTTGTATTCGTGAAAGAAGTGAAAAAAAAAATGTCCTCCAAAATCAAAATTTCCACTTGCTTTTTGCGTTTTAGAGCTTCCCGAACAATTTTGGTTCCGTGTCTGTCTGTCTGTCTGTCTGTCGGTCTGTCGGTCTGTCGGTCTGTCTGTGGTCAATCCTTGTCCCGGGCAAAACTATACTAACCTGTGGTCCGATTTTGATGAAATTTTCAGGGATTGTGCGGGTTAGGTCCTAGACGGTCCCCTATAAATTTCAGCACCTTCGGATCAGCTGAGTGAGCTCCAAGGCCATTTTCTCTCCTGTTGAACGCAGGAAGCTGAAATTTGAGAGGCAGGGTCAATGGAGAATGCTGAAGGTGCCTGAGTGGTCACTGATCAGCTGAGTGAGCTCCAAGGCCATTTCCTCTCCTGTTGAACGCAGGAACCTGAAAATTGAGAGGGCGGGTCAATGGAGAATGCTGAAGGTGCCTGAGTGGTCACTGATCAGCTGAGTGAGCTTAAATATTACAGTGGAAGAAAGATAAAGAGGGAGAGGGAGCAAAAACCTTTTCAAGGTATGTCACATTTTAGTCATTAGGCTCTAAGCGGAAATCATCCGGGGGTGCAGGGGGCGAAGCCCCCGCCGAGGCGCGCAGCGCCGAGTTCTCACCAACTGATTCTATACGTCCATGTTACAATGAGTGAGGAAGCTATACTGCCCACCCAACTTGGCAGACGTTTTTTTTCACTGTCGATTTGTGAATATTTTTCTGAAAAGGCCTCAAATTTGGATAACCTTGAGTTATACCTACGGGGAAAAAATTGTGGGTCATACTACGATAATATCGCACATCCGGAGTAAGACTGGTATAAGTCAAAAAACCCAACTGATGGGAAATCGCATTTAAAGATTTTCGACTTCTTTGTTGTTCTATAACAGTCATCTGAACGAATTTTTTTAATATCTCAAGGGTCTACGGCACTCATATACTATTTAACTATCATGTGCTATACCAAAATTGCTTCGTTACCTCTTCATTTGCGACCAGCATGCTTAAATTGATCAAATTCCTATGATGTACCACTATTACCCCAAGAAATGGTGGAACATCTCAAAATAAACCAGAGTTGTAATTCTAAAAGTGGAACCAATACATGACTTTTCGGATCAAAAGTGGTACATCTCATATTATACCAACGTTACAACATGCAGAACAAAGAGAAATTCCATTTTGTTTTGGAGAAATACTGGTGCATCTCAAAATAAACCAGTATTGCAATGAAATTGTAATTTAAAACTAGATCAACCACTCTAATTATTGTTGGATCAAAAGCGGTACATCTGATATATACCAGTATTACACATACCTTGAGTTCATCACACTTCGGCGTCTGGCGCATAACTGAAGTGATCCAGTCTTGCTCCGACGCCATGGTAGAAGAATGGCTCAGAACCATACTGGTTTATCTGCTCTCTAGCGGCCAATAACTAAGTTATCG
>CM019178.2:2515149-2576842 GCA_009739505.2 Apolygus lucorum
TTTTGAGCCTTTTTATGAGCAATTTTTCAAATAGCTTGAAAATCACAGGTAACAATTAAATACTCGTAGGCATAGGTAACACTGAAATAGTTCAGGTATTCGAGATGTGATGTAAAAGTAATTATTAGGTAAATCCCCTTCTCCCACTCATATCATGAAACACCAGTCTACCAATGGAAAACTCAAACCAAACTATTCCAAGATCCCAATGCCTAGGAACTGCTCTTACAAAAGTTTGGATATTCCAGTATCTAGGTTATCGATACTACAACATTAGAAACTATTGAGAACTGCCACACCCATTATCGGTGCTGGGACTTTCAATTTTGGTTTATTGTTGTCAATAATGAACCTTTGGAATCGACCAAGAAAAAAAAAATTTTAACACCCCCTCAAAATTTGATGGTTTACGTTTCAAGGTACGTAGAATCCAAAAATCGAATAAAAATTTGGCCGTCCGTCCGCCGTACGCGGCACTTTTGCCACTTAGCATTGACCGATTTTGATGAAATTTGGTAAGTAGGCTCCATTTGGGGTCTAGTTGTGCCCCAAAGCTTTTGGTTCATGTAGGTCACTTCTAAGGGTTCCAAAATCAATTTTGAACTCGAAAAAAATTCGATATAAAGGTATTGTTTTTCCTTCAATTTAGGATTCTATAGAATTTTTAGAATTTTTTGAGACCACGCGGAGCTCTGTAGGACAAACCGTTCGCTCCCTACGAAAATTTAAGTGTTTAAATTGAAATATATATATATACATAAATTGAAACACGAGTGTGAATCGCAAAAGAGGCCTAATCTCCGTTCAAATTAGAGCTGACCAAAATGCGATCGATGGTTGGTGATTTGGATTTTTTTTTTGATTTTTTTTTGATTTTTTTTTTTTTTTTTCTCATATTGGATGGTTGGTGATTTTGTAGACGAGTGATCTATGTAGAAAAAATAATAAACCATTGTGTAATCATTTGCAGCGTTTTTCTGTAAGAACCTTTCTTCGGCGTTTGCTCTTGTGAGAGTTATTCTTGAGATTTCCTACGGAAGATTAATTTCCTCTACAAATCACCTCACGAACATTTCAACGATTGAAAAAGTAATTTGGTGGTCTGAAGTCGAGCAAATACCTCAGTAAAAGAGCGAAATTCGAGTTCCCATCAGTGCGTCAATCTGCGGACCTACCGCAGACCAGTACGAGAAAAGTCCTGCTGGATGGCCTCCAAAATACGGAATACTCTCTCGAAACAGGAGCGACATTATCACGCACTTCTTCCCCGGTTATTGGAGCCTATAAAGGCCCTGGAAACATCTCAAACGCTCCCGACAACTGCCACGTGATCCCGATAACGTTGCAATCGATTTCCCTTGTTCTTCCGGTTTTTATGTTCTCTCCTTCTTTCCACGCCCGAACCATCGAGTCTTCTTGCCTCTCCCTACTAATAACTTCCTAATGAAAAGTTCAATGAACTTTGAATATCTCGAAAAACTTTTTGGTTTAATATTTACATAAAACGCCAACCGTACGTACGTATGTCGCCCAAACGTGGGGGTCCCGGGTTCGATTCCAGGCAGCGACATCAAACTTTACTTTATTATTTTCAATAATGAACCTTTGGAATCGACCAAGAAAAAAAAATTTTAACACCCCCTCAAAATTTTATGGTTCAAGGTAAGTAAAATCCAAAAATCGAATAAAAATTTGGCCGTCCGTCCGCCGTACGCCGTACGCGGCACTTTGCGGAAATTTGGGATGTAGGCTTTTTCTGGGATCTAGTTGTGCCCCGAAGATTTTGCTTGAGGTAGGTCACTTCTAAGGGTTCCAAAATCAATTTTGAAAGTTTGAAAACGCCCTAACTCAAAAACTTTTGACATAAAGATATTATTTTCCCTTAAATTTAAGATTCTATAGAATTTTTTGAGACCACCCGGAGCTTTGTAGGACAAACCGTTCGCTCACTACGAGAATTTTAAGTTTGGACGTGCGATAAATCAGAAACACGAGTGTGAATCGCAAAAGAGACCTAATCTCCGTTCAATTTTTAGCTGACCGAAATGCGATCGATGTTTTTCTTCATGTTGGATGGTAGGTAGCTTTGTATACGAGTGATCTATATAGAAAAATAAAAAAAAAAATAAACCATTGTGTAATAATTTGCAGCGTTTTTTGCCTGCTTTTAGCAGGCTTTTCAGCTACCTTTCAATAATGAACTTTTGGAATTGACCAAGGAAAAAAAATGTTTAACTCCCCTCAAGATTTGTTGGTTTACGTTTCAAGGAACGTACAATCCAAAAATCGAATGAAAATTCTGCCGTCCGCCGTTCGCCGTACACGGCACTTTCCCCACTTAGCAGTGACCAATTTTGGAGAAATTTGGTAGGTAGGCTCTATTTGAGGTCGAGTTGTGCCTCGAAGATTTTGGTTAGTGTAGGTCACTTTTAAGGGTTGAAAAATGAATTTTAAAATTGTGAAAACACACTTACTCAAAACATTTTGATATAAATGTATTGTTTTTCCATAAATTTAAGATAATATAGAATTTTTAGAATTTTTTGAGACCACGTGGAGCCCTGTAGGACAAACCGTTCGCGCCCTACGATAATTTAAGGGTTAAACTTACGATAAATCAGAAACACGGGTGTGAATCGCAGATGTTTTTCTTCATATTGATTGGTGGTTACAATAGCAAAGCCCTGTTCTTTGCGGACGAGTGATCTATATAGTAAAATAATAAACCATTGTGTAGTAATTTGCAGCGTTTTTAGTGCACATTTCCTATTTGTATTACTTGCTTAAGAACTGAGTAGTGAGTTAGTTGAGTTACAATAGGTACCGATTACATTGTCAAATTAATGATCAAGCTTATTCACCATATTTATGTTTAACATAAGTTTTCGACACAACTACTCTTAGCAATTTTTATACGACCTTACCAATCTCACCATCTACAAACCGCACGTACTATCTACCTACCACATATCTACTTCACAATCAAGTTTTCTTGAAAAAAAAATGCTTCTCACTCGGTTCGAAGAAACAGGGAGCTGAGGTTTCCCTAATTATTAGGAAAATTTCCTAATAACCATATTTAATATGGTTACTAGTTGCTATGGACGCAAAACTGAGAACAACTCGAAGAAACGAACAACGATCGCATTTTGGTCATCGAAAATTTGAACGGAGATTAGGCCTCTCCTGAAATTCACACTCGTGTTTCTTATTTATTGTGAGTCCTACCCTTAAGTTCTCGTAGGGAGTTGGGGAGGGAGATTGGTGGAGTCGTCATCAAGGCCCTAATGTATGCGGACGACGTCGTTATTCTGTCCACATCACCAGCCGACTTAAGACAGAACATAAAAGGACTGGAAGAATATTGTGCCAGATGGGAAATGACTGTGAATTTGGCGAAGTCTGGAGTGATGGTGTTTCGGCGAGGGGGAAGGCTTGGGGCTTTGGACACATTCAGTTTCAATGGCAGCCCGATTGAGGTTGTGGCAAGTTATAAATATCTTGGCATAACTCTCTCCCCAAAAATGTCATTTGGTCGGCACTTTGCTGAGAGGGCGGCAGCAGCTAAACTTGGCATGAATAGTGTATACAAGTCTTTGCTTTGCCGATCAGCCATACCAGTGCACTCGAAGTTTAAGATATTTAAAGCAGTGTCGCGAGCAGTTTTTGTGCTACGGAGCCCAAGTAACGGGATTCTCGCGGTCGGACTCTCTGGAACAAGTTCTGAGACATTTCATAAAGATGATTTATGGCCTCCCCCGGAACACGCCCAACTACTTTGTATACCTAGAAACTGGTGCTGATCCAATCTTTGTGTACAGTCTGTCAGTTGCGTGCAGATATATTGTTAAAGCAATGAAAATGCCAGAACATCGCTTTCCATTTTTGGTGGCCCGTGAAACTGTCGGTAGAAATGTCTCCTGGTATCGATCTCTAAGGGAGCTAGCAGTAAGGTATGGCTGTGCTTTTGTGGGGGAAGTGTCGGAGTTGTCCTCCTGGCTACACCGGATGGAAGCGCTGGTAGAGGCGGTTCGTGCATCATGGATTGATGAGATGCGCGCATGTGCTTCACAGTCCAGAAGCCCCATATACCCCCAGCTAGATTACAGCGTGAGACCGGCGGATTTGCAGGACGAAGCCTCTGGGCACCCGTTGTGGGTTCGACGCTGGGTATTGAAGTTCAGAGGTGCTCTTCTTGCTCTCAATGATGGTCCGTATCGGAGATCGGAGAGCTCACGCCGAACCTGCTCTCTTTGTAACATGGGTGCCAACGAGGACATCATCCATTTTCTTGGGGTTTGCCCTGTGCTATCCGAGTTTCGGGTCTATTTTTTGGGGGCGGATCGGCTGGACACTACTGACATCATTCGACTGCCGGATAGCGGAAGGTGTTGGGTGAAGGTAGCTCAGTATGGCCAGAAGTGCTGGTTTTATCGTTCAAAACTTGTTGAAGAGTTTAACTGGAATTGAATTAGTATTAAGTAGATATAGTAGTGATATAATGTATTGTTTATTCAAAATTTAAATATGTCCGCAAAATATTATGTCCACAAATACGCTCTTACCACTCGGCAGACGGACGTCACGTCCATGCCTACCATGTTTAAATTTTGTTATGCCAGTTTTTTGTGTCCAATTGTCTCCTATCAATAAACATGTTCTTTCTTCTTCTTCTTCTTCTTCTCGTAGGGAGTTAACGGTTCGTCATACATAGCTCTGAGTGGTCACAAAACATTCTAAATATTCAAAACTATCTTAAATTGGTGAAAAAACTACCTTTATTTGGAGTTTTCGAGCTAGGGCACTTTTGAACATTTCTACCCTTAATTTCCATCCCTTAGAAGTGAATGACATGAACCATAAGCTTTGCGGCACAACTAGATACCAAATTTCATCAAAATCGGTCCATGGGAATTAAGGAAAGTGTCGCATACGGCGGACGGACGGAAAATGTTTCATTGGATTTTCGGATTCTACGTACCTTGAAACGTAAACCAACAAATTTTGAGGGAGAGTTGAACTTTTTCTCTCTTGGTAGATTCCAAAAGTTCAATATTGAAAATAAGTAACCAAAATGTAGATCAGCAAGTAAGCCGTTAGACTGCCCTGCCTTCAACTAGGGCCTGGATGTCATATAAGAATGAAAGAAAAACGCGAATCCCAATTTTGTTTCAACCAGTACAACTCATGTCAAAAAGTAGACTATTGTGATGTTTTGTAAAGAGAGATTTCGTTGATTTGCTGTGCGATCAATAACAAATACGACAACGAATAAACAGCTTGTCATATAGGGATTCCCAAGGGCACGGACAATGGGCTTAGAAGGAACTGAATACGAGTATTATTCAAATTATTGTACCCCGATAAGGGCGAAGGTATAATAAGAGGAACGGAAAGGGGGTTATGTCATGTTTAGACTAAATTGACGTATATCTAGATTAACGTAGTGACGAACTGGTAAGAGCTTTGAGAACTGAGAACGGCCGGGAAGGGGTGGTTCAGAGGTGACAGTCCTACAAAAAAATAGGGAGAAGAAATGTCAAACATAGCAACAGATTAGCTTCCCTGAGCAACTCCCCTTAGAAAGAACTTAGAAAGGACGTTAATTAGGTTTTTGGGCTAATTGGTAAACAAAAACTTGCTTTAATGCCTCGGTTCATGGTAATCAGCGTCTGGTGTGACTAATTCATGGAAAGAAGTCTTGTACCGGTTAAGCCCGCGTTCTGGTCGTGATAAAGAACTGAATGAGAAGAAATCACCTGTAGGTGCATAATTTAGTTCAGCCGTAGAGTGAATTTTGGGGACAAATTAAATATCACCGGTTTGTTTTTGAGTTTGTATCAACGGGTCAATTCTCTGACAAATCTTGAACAGAATCGAAGTATTAGCTTCAATGAGAGATTGATCAGCCTAGAGGATGTGGGGCATTCCAAGAATCGTTAAAATTGGACAAAAAAAAATCACATCATTCATCATTTTCATCGGTTGAAAATTTATAAAAATGACTAAAATTTAGTGAAATCAAAACTCAATGAACTCAAAACTACGACGTAATATTTAATATTACGTCTCTCGTCACCCCAAGTAAATTGAAAATTGTTTTTCATGAAATCAGTTTTGGAGCTATATAAAACAATTCCAGAAGTTTTTTCCAAAACGGATTTGAGTGGAAAAAAAATCGAAAAGTTCATGATAAAAAATTTTGAGTTCTTTGCGTTAATAAATATTTTAACAAAATTTTGTATTTTGTTACATTTTGCTTCCGAGTCTACCAAGGTAGCGGAAGCTCTGTTTTCACTTTTTAAGGTTGAAAGAAAATCCAAAACAAAATTTCTACTCGCGTTTTACGTTTCAGACCTTTCTGAACAATTTTGGTTCCGAGTTTGTCTGTCTGTGATGAAATCCTGGCCACAGCCATAACTTCTACGTTTCTCATCGGATTTCGATGACATGATTAGCTTGTAGATGATCCCCTATGAAAATCATCACACCCGGACTGATAGTAGCCGTTGCGCATGCGCAAACGTAAAATCCTTGTAACACACTTTCTTCCGAATTTGATTAAATTTTCTGTGATTGTTCAGATTGGCGTGTAAGTGGTCCCCTATGAACATCATCTCCCCTAAACTAACATTAGTTGCTGCGCATGCACATACGTGAATTCCTGGTAAAGGCCATAACTTTTACATTCTCCATCCGATTTCGACGAAATTCCTAAGGATTGTTCCGATTGGCGTGTAAATGGTCCTCTATGAGGGTAGTGAAAGGTACTTAGAGATTGATGTTTTGAGATTAACATCATATCATCTATACAATCGGGTTATGGATTCGAGGAAGCTATGTGCCACACCCACTTGGAAGACTTTTTTGATGATTTAAAAGGCGAAAATTTGTTTTCCCCTTTTAAATTTGGATATTTCGATATAACACTTCCTTCATGGCAATCCTGAAATTTTATAAGTTATTTGTAGATGTATCTATGTTTTACTTGTTTTAAGTCAAAAACAACGCTCCAACATTAGAGAAACCCACACTCCTATAAAAGCTGCCAAACTGAGGTTTGTAGATTTATTATTCAAGACATGAGGTTGGTCTTGTACCAAATCAAACTTGGGTACCAAATTATCAACTGATGTCATTCACCTTCCATCACCGTAAAAATGTAGCCCTGTAGGTGAGTCTGGCAATTATTCATCACAACAGTTGATGGAAGGAATCAATAAACAATTATTTATGTACAAGATTTTCCTCTCATCTGTCACCTTTCACATGTACGGATAAATTGAACATTCATCGACTCATTCCAACCCCAAAACTTTCAGGACAGTTATCTCTTAAAATCTCTTTGTGTGCTAAAAAAAAAAGAAAAAGAACGAAATACGCGACAAAAGAAAAATCGACTCGAATATTGAAAAACGAGTTCTCCTAACCTCCCTCTCCACGAAAAGGGGAAACAAATACGGACGATTATGGAGGAACTAGAGAAACGTTTAGTGGAGGCGACTCACCTGCGCCCTGGTGTCCTAAAAAGTGTTTTTCGACATCCCGACGCCGTTCACACATTTCTCACTTCGAACAAATTACAGTTAGAACGTTCTCAGAGGCGACGAGGCAGAAGGAAGAAAAATAGGTACAGATCGGAGATAAACGCCGAAGATGAACTTAAAAAACCGTCAACCCCAATCTATGGATCCTTTGGTGTCCTTTTTACCATCACGATCTAATTACCGATTAATGCGTCACTTTTATGCCTTCGAGGCTGTTAAGTTTTGTTCTTATTTTCCTTTCGGGCTCTTTTTTTTCGAGAGGGGCTTAACTTTTATCTTTGAAGCTGGTTTCCCCAACAGCTTTTGATCTTGTTGGTCGATAAGGTGTAATGAATCCCAGTCCACTCCCTTGTGTATTCAAAATAGGTCACAATGACAAATTTCAAATACCTAACAATAACGAAAATTACGGTCAATATTATTATCATTTTTCCAATCAATTGTGAGAAACATTTTTTCCTCTTTTATTGTTATTACATAAGTTTTTACGGGGGTTCGACCGCAAAAAACAAATGATCGATTTTCGGTTGTCTAATTTTTTATGAAAATTGAATTTATCTCGCACATTTGGATAAAAGCAACGGAAAATTCCAATGGGAAGACTGTTTTCTAACGTTCCAAACACAGTTTTGAATCCGTCCGGAGCGTAGGATGTTGTGTCGCCTTCTTCCTGCTGCCACTGATCTTCCAATCTCCTCATAGCTCTTAGATCTATTCTGTCATCTCTTGAGCTGCTGTACGGAGATTATTCAACGTTGTTTTATCTTTTTCTTTGCAATGTTTCAAGCAGAATTGAGCTGGCTGCTAACCCTAAGCCAAAAGCAACTTGCATTTTCCAATCTTTCCCCCGTATAATTTTAGGACAGCTTCGTGAGCCTCAACCGTCAATGTGTTGATGTCAACGAAGAATGAGGAATTTCACCAAATTTTTCCTGAATAGTTAATAGAGTGAAAATTGGGTTGATTCCGGAAAATGAGTCCCCTGTTATTTTTGGGAGACAATAAAAATTTATGATTTCAAAAAATAACCGGGAAAACGGACCTCTTCAACGTGAAGCAGGAACACTCGCTGATTGGCTGTTTGGATTGCCGTCTCCTCCCAGTGTTGCCCGATGGTACAACGAAATTGTGTTAAGTATCTAAGATGAAAGTTATCAAACAAAAACAGGGGAAACCCTTGCTTTTTCCATTTTTTTCTTCAATTTTTCGATTTCGAACTTTACTGGTATTGTGAAATGTTGCACATGGGGACTATAGATTTCACGATCTCAGCGCTGCAAGCGGCCGTATATGGAATATTCCAGGTTGACGTCATCCTCCCGGTTTTTTTAAAGGTTCATATTTTCTACACTGTTTTGTTTATTCGTAAATTAGGAAGTAAGGGCTAAAAGTTTGCCGTTGGAGGTTTTTCGAGGTGCTGAATCCGATTTTGTGGTCAAAAATAGGAAATTCCGACATGGTGAAATTCCTCATTGCTTCGGTAATTTTGACCACAAGATACTTCATGAAAAATAAAAAAAGTTCAGAAACTCGAATCACAATTACTACTAAACAACCTTACTTATTCTAAATCAAAACATCCTTTCATTCTTACTAAATGTTTCCTATCTACCGATTTTGAAACATGAACACTACAAGAATGGAAGTAGGGAAACTAAATAGAACGATGAATATCCACACTGAGAATGGATAAAAAATTAGACGAGAGTGTGGAGCCACAAACTTGCTAGGTAGCAAATGCATGATTTGCCTGGGGATGGGTATCGATACTCGTTATTTCAAAATATCTATACTTTCGTACTGATTCTCGATATTTGAGTATTGATACTGCACTATCCAATATTTTTTACATTGATACTTTTGATCCAACATTTCTAAATATCGAATATCGACACAGTTCTCGCGGAAAATTCCACATAATGGCTAAAAAATAAGAAGGTCATTGCTCTTTGGTTGCTCAAATAACGTTTAAATATCATGGAGAAAATCACTCTGCTTGTAGTCTTGATGGTCACTTTGAATGAACATTGTTGAAAAAAATTATTTTTCTTGAGAATATTGGATAATATTAATAGTTTGCGACACTAAAGTATAGATACTCATTATTTTAAAATGTCGATACTCATGTCCAACGATACTTGGGATATGTGGGCGTCGGTGGTCTAGTGGACAGTGTACCCGACTGCGGTGATAGGATAAGAACCGTCTAGCGGGGATGCGAGTTCGAGTCTGGTCGCCAGCAGAAAGTTTTCTGTCTATTGGACGATCGGCAATCTCTCGTTTCAACCCAGGGCGGTGATGTTTGGGAAGCCATGAGCGAAATCATCAGTACAAATTCTGATCTCCCCTTAGGGAGACAGCTGATGACGTCCGCGACGCCAAGAATGGCAGTCGGACGAAAATTCAACCTGAAATGGTTGCTTACTTTACTTTTTTTTTTTTACTTTACTACTTGGGATATCGATACTTGAGTACAATACAGAATTGATACTTTTGTAACGATACCCATCGCTAGATTTGCTGCGCCTTCAGAGAATCAGCTGCCCTGTAATGTTGTGTTTTTCGACGTTCAGGAACACAAATCTCGGAAACGACTGGAGGTATCCACTTACATTTTGTTTCGTTTTTTAGGTTCAGTCTTCGCACATAATCCGGCGCGACTAGTTTTTAAAAATATTCTCCTTGAAAAGAGATAAGGCCGTTTGAAACCATGAAAAAATCTAATAATTTTATGCTTTAGATATTTCATTGTTGTGTTAACCCCTCAACCCGTTCCAAAAATGCCCAAGTCAACAAACGAGTGAACCATTTTAGCTCAAGTCTCTAAGACCGAGCAATAATAACCTAAGTCACGGAATTGGGCAGAAAAATAATGACCCAAGTCAAGCAGAATTTTCTGGCATCATTTACCTTGTACTGACTCCACTAATAATAATTTGCACATGCTCAAAACACAAAAATTACCATAAATAACTCTCAATTTCATGGAGGAGGCTGGGCGACCATACCCGATGACAGGGAAAACACTGAATTAGGTACTTGTGACTTGAGCACTGTTGCCTTAAACGATTTTTCTTCCGTTTCCATTGGCTAAACTGTTTATCTGACCACACCATTGGATCCAGCACACTTTTTTCCATGAGGTTATGACCTTATCTCAAAACCGGAAAAAAAGTGATGTAGGGTTTATGATTTGTTATTGAAATTCAAAGATTCGAGTTTTATATTGTAGGTTACGAAATTTGGAATTTTTGTCGAGTTGGGAGCGCAGTATAGCTTCCTCGCGTAGAACAAGAACTAGATCTAGATATCCCATAAAATTTACAAGAATGGGAAATAATTTTGGTATTGACGTTCCAAACTATTGAGATGTAAGTGAAAATCATATTTTATGAATTCAATGCTTCATTTTAGACCTATACGGTCAAATTTGGGGCAACGAAATCCCAGATTGTCCGTGAGTACCTACTTCTTATGATTGTTAGCTGAAATATATAAACATGAATGAAGGGTTGGTTTTGTCATTCATAGGGACTTAGAGAAGTCAATATTGTCAGGATTATCCCGCCTGGTATGTCCACGAAATCAGATGAGTAGCTTTTCCAGGTGATCATGGTCTGTGACATACAGCTGGTTTATAATCCGATTCCAGAATCAAATAGTTTTAAGAAGCAGCTGACTGTCCTCTTAAGTAGAGGACTGCCCACTTTCCTGCAAGTTAAATGTCAACTACGATGACATTCTTCAACCTACGAAGAGTATACGAGAGAGGAATCCTTCGGTCTGACAGCTTCTGTAAAAGCAGAACTGGGTCGAAAGGAGGAAAAAACACGACCACCTAAGTTGAACCTTCCCGAACTATCCTTCGTCCTTCAGACAGGGTAGGAAAAGCCAGAAGACCAGCTTAGTTAGCCCTTAGGGATTAGAGAAGAACCCTTGTTCGTCCCGAACTAGGAGGTTTTTCATGAACTTCTTGCGGTCAAGATAGACTCGTCACCTGCCCTTTGAGACGTCGCTCAGCCCGAAGTCACATCATGTCCCTTACTTCCTTCCAAAGATCTCCTTTTGGGAACTTTATTTTGCGACACCATCTGTCCGAGATCGAGCTCACTCCCATTTTTCCTTTCTATAGTACCTATCAAAACAGGGGTTTCGGCGTCATTGTCCGCCGTCAAAGGATGGGAAACTGTCTCCTCTGGAAAGCGTTTCTTTTCATTGGTTTGACTCTTAAAAGTCAGATATTTCATGAATTCTCTCACCTGTATTTACTTTTAACAAGGTGGTGTTCGTTGCGGTTGACTACAAACGACCCCACCAGGTGAGCCTCATTAGCCCTGAAAATGTGCGCAAATGTATTTCAGACGTGGGGGCACAAGAGTTTTACCTTGTTAATACTTCTAAGTTTAGTAAAAAGTGGCAAAGAAGGTATGAAGAAAGGAAGTGGGTCATTTCAAAATTTGGGGTTATTTTGTCCTCGAACTATTCCATAAATTACTCTTGAAGTTTTTATGTTTTTCTCCCGTAAACGTCCTTTGTTTTGACCACTGAGGCAGATCCTGAAGTGGGCGCACACTTTATCAAGTAGTTTCAAATTTATAGAATTTTGAATTTTTTTCCATAATTTCGACTTTGTAGGGAGACATAAAACATTGTAGGGAGAGAGAAAACCAAGTGTGAGTTGAACTCATGAAACCTTTTTATTTCTTCAAAATACGAGAATCTTAGTTTAGGAGTCTCTTTTATTTATCGCAATCACAGTCCGAAGCTATAATCTAGGTACATCAGAATCATCAGATTCTTCAAGTTTTTCAATCAGTCTAATCTTTCGTAAAATGTAGGTTAAGGAAAAGTCAGAATTATATGACCCAGCGGTGTAAATAGTTCAGGTAACTTAAAAATGTAAACGGCTTTGAAAAAATTTTTGAGAACCCATAGTTTATTGAGTTTCTTAATAGTACATAGGTAACTCATTTTCTTAATAATGCATAGGTAACTCACTTTCTTAGTAAGACATAGGTAACTCAGTTTCTAAGTAATACATAGGTAACTCGGTTTCTTGATAATACTTAGAAAACTTAGTTTCTTAATAATAAAATTCTTACAAAAACGCTCGTTCCACAGGTTCATTATTGAAAATAATAAACCAATAGTGTCCAACATTCGGGAATCAGAGCCTAACTAAAATAAAATGAGGTAAGGATCAAAAATCCTAAAATGTCAAACTAATGGGAACTGCACTGATGGGAACTGGGAATCTGAACAAAATCTCCTGTATTTATGACTCGAATATCATTGTCATAACCTCAAACTGTGCATGGATCCCCGGAAACGCCGTAATCCATTTTTTACTACAATAGTACCATCGTCATTAATAGTATCGTTGCTATAAACATAGTGATAAGGCGTAATGTTTTCCTTCCGAATCTACCAAGGTAGCGGAAAGCTTTGTTTTCACTTTTCTAGGTAAAAAGTTGTTGGTAATGCTCGAATATCACTGTAGGAAATCACTCTGAGATGACTGTATACATATTTCACTAAAATTGATCCCCGAATATTTTGATAACTGGAACAAAGTTGAGGTGTGATTGTTCCCCAGTCCTATGTTTGACGCAAGAGTTGGTATATGTGATCCAAGGGTCAAGTTTGTATATTTCCTGGTTTGGTGCCCCACCACTTTCGGAGGTCACCCAACGCCCCTGCCTACGACCTTATTAGTATGGGAGATCTCTTGAGCAGGTGAACCAGCCTTCTTGAATCGTGTTTCAGGACCATAGAGTGAATTATTCAGAAATGTACGGGAGCGTATTAATTTTCTGTTCTTCTCACCTTCAACTTGAATGTTTATCTTATAAACTACAGTGAATCACGTGAGCCTTGAATGTATGGCTGCGTGGACTCTGAAGTATACCAAAACGATCGTTACAACATAAAGTAGAGAAATTATCATAGACACCACCTGTAAGCAAGTTATGACTGAAAAATAAAATAAGAGATGTTTTTCTTCAATCGGGAATCAACTTTATTTACTCCATGTGTCCTGCTCTACAAATGAGAAATTATTGTGTTTCCAAATAAATACGTAGTTTAGAACAAAATAACTTTATTAATATGAAGTTTCTGAAACATGGTTAATACAATGATTTGCAAACTGTATATGTTGGACCACGTAAGAAACCAATGAACTACCGCATTATAGAATACAGAAAATTCTCAATAAAAATTATAATTATAGGTAAAAACGTTCCGGCAGTGATACCAACTGAGTTTAGACAAACAGGCCAGATAAGTGTTAAAATGTAAATCAAACGCTTGCATACGAGTCTGCAACACATTGAAACATTTTCATGCCCCCCCCCCCCCCCCCTCCCCTCCCGACACATGAACTACATCGCCTCAGCTAATCAGGGAGCTCGATTTTCGACTCAGCTGATCTGGGAGCTCGATTTTCGCCTCAGCTGATCTGGGAGCTCGATTTTCGACTCAGCTGATCTGGGAGCTCGATTTTCGACTCAGCTGATCTGGGAGCTCGATTTTCGACTCAGCTGATCTGGGAGCTCGATTTTCGACTCAGCTGATCTGGGAGCTCGATTTTCGACTCAGCTGATCTGGGAGCTCGATTTTCGACTCAGCTGATCTGGGAGCTCAATATTCGAGTCAGCTGATCTGGGAGCTCAATTTTCGACTCAGCTGATCTGGTAATATCAAACTGTAAAGTACCTACCTACCTAACAACTTCACTTCTGATGGTCATAATCATCATTGTGGCGACTTGGGACAAATATCGTTGCAACAAATATCGTTGCAACAAATATCGTTGCAACAAATATCGTTGCATCAAATTTCGTGACGATTTTTTTTTATGTGCCATATGAAAGACATGAAAATGTCAAAAAAAATGTTCTCCAAAATCAAAATTCCTACTCGCGTTTTACGTTTCAGCCCTTCCTGAAGAATTTTGGTTCCGTGTCTGTCTGTCATGAAATCCTTGCCACAGCCATAACTTCTACATTTCTCATCCGATTGTGATGAAATTTTCAGGGATTGTGCGGGTTGCATTGTAGATGGTCCCCTATGAAAATCATCACCCCCGGATTAATTAATAGTTATTAATAGAATTCTTTTTTTTTTGGACTCGCTCTTCAAGCTGGCCAAAATGAACATTCCTGGAGTGAGTGTTTCGGGCACAGGCGGTTTAGCTGAAGCTGGAAGTCCAATAGAGGTAGAAGGAACAGCAAACGTAGACGTTTCATCCGAGGTTGACTAGAACTTCTGCACAAAATATGTTGTTGTAATTACTGATGTAATCTATGGATAACTACTAATACCAAGAATATACACCAAGAGCTCAAATTTAAACCACTATCTTGGTGAACCATGAGCAAAACTTCTCTCCCTGCGATTCCATCTCTCTCCCTACAAACCAGCCTCTTCCCAGAAGTTGTAGGTAGAGAGGTTGTAGGGAGAGAGATTTGTGAGGTTATCACTCTCTACTGGCCTCACCATTATTGATTCTGAACGTTAGAAAAAATACATAACACTTTGGCATTCATAATTGTAATTTGAGTTTAAATAAACTTAGTTGAACACTTGCCCTGATGAGTGAGGTGGTTGTAGGGATGGAGAAAGTATTAACCTACTCTCAAAGCTTCAACACTTCACAACATAACCCACACAACTGGGAGCTTAGAAATTCAACAAACTTCAGTAGCTTCGGAAGCCATCTTGCAGCAGTGTTCACTTTTGTTTTTCATGACACAAAATAATCGTTTTCCAGGAGTGGGCTGGCATTTCAAAAAAATTGTAGGGAGAGAGAATAAAACCTTGTGACAGCATCAAAACATAGCAAAAACCTTCCCAATTCATGGAATTTTCGTTCGTTTCTAATTTATTCCTGAAGAGGAGAGTATCCTGGACCAATAACATTTTTTACCTAAATTAAAATATGAGTATAGAGTTCTCCAAAAATTTTCAAAGTTCCCAACCTACCCTTTGTGACAGGTGTAGGGAGAGAGAATAGGGATCATTAATGATTTTTAATTATCTGAGTTAATTTATTTGTGAAATTCATTCTATGTGATCTTTGTAGTCACCAATCTGCTGTATCTCTGAAAGAATTCTGAATTTCCAAGACAAATAGAGTGTTCACAAAAGCTGCGTGACAAGAAATAACCCCAAATTTTGAAATGACCCAAGTACCCTTCATACTGACATTTCAACCTCATTTCACGTTTTATGCGTTCCTGTACAAATATGATCACTTTTTGGCATTTGTTTTGTTCCACATTAAGGGCTAACGTGTTTAATTTAGTCCTTGTTAGTGATATATTTATCTTGTTGAAATCGATTAAATTGTCGTTAATTGTGTGGGTTGAAATTTTGATGGTTATTGTCAGTCACTTCTAAGGGTAAAAAAGTAAATACGAGTATGCAGTTTTCATTGTGCTCTGGCTCGAATAAGTTCGTTATAGTAGATACAATTGTTTAATATATCTGTAGGTATATCGTCAATAAAGTTAATAAACGAAGGTGCAAAACCTGGAAGTCAGAGATCCATGATCTGAGAATTCCTCAGGCTCTAGAAAACCCTCAGGAATGGGGGGTGCGCCGGATTTTTCTAAAATTTTTAATCGAAAGTAGACCTTATCCTGAGAATTTTGACACCACCCGTTCTCTTTTTGGACGAGTTGATCTTTTTCTATGATTTTACAAAGTTTCGAATGTTTATGACGCCACGCGCTCCTCCCGCCTAGGGGAACCCCCAGCCCACTGTGACGTCATAAATATACGAAACTTTGAAAAATTATATAAAAAGGTCTTTTCACGCTAGAAGGTCGCGGTTGGTGTCAAAATTCTCAGAATGAAGTCTAGTTTAGATTAAAAATAACAATAAAAAGTTTTTCCGACCCATGCGTACACCTCATGCTCCAGGGCTTGGGAAGGGGAACCTGTGCCGTCCTTTATAAGACCAGGGCTCCCTGACATAACTACCCTGGCTTGTATAGCTTCTAGAATTGCACTCTTGAAACTAACTATACTGCTTTATTTCCCTCCCTATCTGAAAACTTGATGGTGTACCTTGACATTTCTCATTCTACCTTGATGTGAGTCAGCACTGATTTTCGCTCTTCCCAGTGTACTGGCTTTCCTTTACAGAAAGTCTCGCTCCCACAGTAGTGAAGCTGTGTCTCTTGGCAAATGGGTTTGAATAAACCTACTCCTACGAACTTGGGAATCCCCCTTCAGTTAGTCCTAGCCTGAAGAAGTAAGGAATTAAGTTTAAATATCTTCTTCACGCCGTGAATGAGAAGATTATCCATTAGGGAATAACTGAGTTCTACTTGATGATATCTGAAGGCGTACTTTTACTTATTCATTAATTTTTTGATCTATCATAGTTACTGTTAGTCTATTCCACTCCATGTATTTGTCACTCTATCCATATTGCATGTTTTACTATTGAAAGGAAGTCCAAATGGACGGATTGTTGAGACTATAGAAGATACAGGTTCTCTGCTAGTTCTTTTTTTGGCTTCTTCGTATGCAATTTCGTTCTCCAACATACGGTAAATATATATAAAATAGAGGTATTTAAGAAGGATGAATTCGTTCTTGAATCCTCACCATCCTATTCCACGAACTCTCACCATTATTATTTCACTAATATATATATAAGTTACCTATGTTTTCAAACTTTGTTTTAACAGCTGCCTGTATTTGAACAATTTAATTGCGTCGGGAATTTGTCAGTAGTTAATTCTAATCTATTTAGCGACCTGGGGTTGAATGTCAAATTACGACGCTGACAAGTCGATATCTCGAGACAGTGGCTTTTGTGAAAACAGAGGATGCCCTCGTCAAGTATTCGCCATTCCATCATGGGGTACCCTTCAATAAATAAGGAGTTTGTTTGTGTCTTAAGGCGTAGGGAGAGGAGGAGGAATTACTCAACCTTGAATAAACAACCGAAGGGCTCCGTTGTTGCTAAATTGGGTCCCGTCAGCCTTCCCTGTTCTTCTCCATTAATCCGTGTTCATGAATGTTTTGTTTCCCATTTTCCAGGGAAAACTAAAAGTCCAGCGAGCTGAAAATTTGTTGTTTAGGTTGGAGGTGAGCGTTGATGAAATTAACTTTTTCGGTTTACAGCGGCACCTCTTCCGAGATGTTTTACGGTTCTATAGAATTTCTGTCTGGATTGATTCAATTAAAAATTCAGAACTGGGAATGTGAATTACAATTGTTTTAATTTGATGGTCAGTAAGTATACATTTTCAATATTAAATTTAATTTTGCTTAAAATTTACTCCGGTGAAGTAAAGGAGACAGGACTTTGAACCTTTAACCGCCACTTCGTAGGTGAAGGTGAGAGTGAATGTACTCGGCCCGAAACCGATATTAGATGCGGGTTTAGTAGGTAGGGTAGATCATTTTGCCTTTTAAATTATAGTTACGAGGGTCTTAGTCAGTCGCCGTCCGAGCTTCGTTCCGGGTTAGTATTTCCCTAAATTACAGGCGCTCAAAATTTACAAGTTTACCTAAATTTCAAATTTTTAAGGATTTTTGAAATTTATTGGTGCAGCAGTCCAGGGGATTGAAAAAAAACTAATAGATGGCCACTTGAATCATCAAAATTGAACCATAATTGCTAGAGAAAACGCTGTAAATTATTACACAAAGGTTAATTATTTTTCTACATAGATCACTCGTCTGCAAAGAACACGGCTTTGCCATTGTTATCACCAACCAACTTGAAGAAAAACAACGATAACATTTCGGTCAGCTAAAATTTGAACGGAGATTTGGCCTCTTTTGCGATTCACAACCGTGTTTCTGAGCAACTTGAGGTATCAACCGTAACCCATTCTAGTGCAAAACTCTGTCTTGTCAAGGTGTTCTATATCGGCCGACCTTCAATCCTCGTTCTGGGTTAGTATTTCCCAGAATTACAGGCACTCAAACCATAAAAGTTGCACCTAAATTGGACATTTTCAAGGAGGAAATACGTGATTAATATTTTCTTCTGTGTCAGGTTTTTATTTTTAATTGACGGGCTTGGCCGAATAAGAAAAAACCAACTACTACCCATACACTACACTACATTTTCATATAGAGATACAATTTCAGAAATACAGAATTTATAAAAAATTGTATTTTTGTATGAAAATTATACGTATTCAAGTTCAATGAAAAGCGGCGAATATGCGTAATATGTAAAATGCAATAACTCAAATATAGCTGAGTCGGTACCTACTTTATGAGTTCTTGGAGACCAGTAGAACATGACTTTGGACTACTAAAATTTTTGAAACATTCCCTGTGCATTAGGTAGGTTGATAGTATGATTTACCTACTGAAAATCTGGAAAAAGCACACAATTTACGTTTTGATGTTTTTCAAGTGAAAATGGAAATTTTATAAATACTCCTTCTAGACCTACATTATTATTGTAATAGTATCTCGAGCAGACCCACGTGCTCCCTTACTTATTTTTACTTACCAAATTCATATTTCACTCGCCTACCTCAGGAATGCATAAGAATAAAAACCTGACACAGAAGAAAATATTACCTAATCGTGTATTTCCTCATAGGATGTCATTTCACAGAGAAACGCCAATGTTATGTGGCAAACCTGTGGTCGGTACGTGGGTGAACCAGACGACTTACTGACCGTTCAGTGACATCCAACTGACGAGGAGAAAAAGCCGTATTGGTCATTCTCTTATACGGCGAACCTATCAGCATCACGTAAAGACCATTAGTGTCTAGAGCTACCGAACCGAGCGGCCTCCGCAGAGCCAGCTACATCTTCAGACAGGCTATCTGCTTTACTTATCTCATTCCTTCTGAAAGAGTTAAGTTCGGTCGGCTGAACTTTCAGCTTAGCCTTCTGACCGCAGGCTCAGAATAAGAAGCGAATCTGAATACATTACCTGCACAAGAACTGCCTCCGCTGCCTTCCGAGCAAAGATGGCCCACCCTTGATATTTAGTCGACCGAAAAGAGCAAAAAAAGTATGGTAGCTATAAATGGAAAAAGACAATTTGTTCTTGGGTTGTTGCCGGTAAAAAATCAGATGCTACTGGATATTTCCGATTGGCATGACGAATTATCAGATTGAAACGGATACCCTTGATTCCTGCAACTTAATTTGCGAACAGAAGATCGTAGGGATTGATAATGGAAATCCAGAGGGTGCGTTCATCAAATACGTCAGAAAGTTGCTTATATCAACTCCTGGATGATGCTCATTGCTTCATCGATGAAGAATTCTCCACCTTTTCTTCCTTCAACGATCGAATTTCAAGTATCAGGACTGGCTCCAACGTAGTAATATTGCAATCCCACTAAATAGGAATGAGCAAGCGGAAGTTGAGTTATTGATGACTTGTTGAACGTAGTCTTTGTTGAACAATTACCAAAATATACAGTCTTAGTGCCAAATCTCCTCTGCCACTCCTACAATTTGAGGTCCGCTTCACGATTGAACTTTGAATCCTCATTGCTCGAAGAAAATTCAAATGTGTTGGGTGTACGTGGAACTAGCTCTACTCCTCCAAGATACAGAGCTTGTGAAAATGTGTTATTGACAAAACACAACTGACCTTTTGTTAATGAAAGTGAGATTAACAGGAAAAGGAAAATTCCCCTTGTTCCTGTTGGCCTAGATCATCCCCAGACGTCCCTACTGGATTTTCTCCAGCACAGTTGATCAATGGCCAAGACATGAGACTTCCTGAATCCTTTGTAATACCACTTCACTAACCTCTGAAGCCAACAATGGAACATGTGCTCAATCCGAGGAGTTAGCTCGAGAAGGTTCACAATTTTGCATTCTGTGAGGCAAACTTAAATATGTGATCCCAGAGAGAGAGGGATTCTCGATAGACAAACCAGAGCTAAAAATATGGAGGAAGTTCTGGGTGTGTAATTCACAATACAAGAGACGACTCTGCCTGAAAATGCAGCTTGTTTGAACTGGCCCTTGGCCCATCATTCTAAGTGCAGTTGGGCTAGACAACTCGGCTTTTACACGTGAACAGGCTCCACAAGGAGAATATTGCGCAGGGGAGGAGGTGATAAGATTAAAATAACTAAATAACCACCTCAATCAATTTAAAAATCGATAAAAATGCTGCAAATTATTAATCAATGGTTTATTATTGTATAGATAACTGTATAGATCACCCGTCCGCATAGAACTAGGCTTTTCTCTTCATACCACCTACCATAGCAGAAACATCGCTCTCCGGGAGTAGTACTGGGGTGCCTTCATTACGAAATTTGGTTCTCAATTGCCAAGGAAGCCAAACTGAGTGACACGAAACATCATTCAAAGAAACGAACCTGTTCTAACCGGCTAACTCTTTCCATCGAATTTGAACAGCCAAAATATGAAAGGTAATTCGACTGTGTTTCTTATTCATTTTAAGTCCGACCCCTAAGTCCGCAAGGGGAGCAAACAGTATGACCTACAGAGCTCTGGATGGTCTCATTCGATTCTAAAGATTGAATTCTACTTTAAATCAGTGAAAAACAATACCTTTGTATAGAGATTTTTCGAGCTAGGGGTTTTTGAGTATTACAACCCCCATTTATAACCCCTCAGAAGTGGCTGAAAATGATCAAAAGGTTCAAAAATTCAATCATAATTGGTTAATGGTGATTAAGGAAAAAGCCACGTACGGCGGACGGATGGACACATTCTTATTCGATCTTCGAACTCTACATGCCTACTCAGAAACATTTTTTTTTTGTTTTTTGCTCAATTCCAAAGGTTTGTTAATGGGGATAATAAACTAAAACAAGGCATGGATTAGGATCCCCTCTACAAATTAGTTCCCTATTCCCCACACTACGAGTATAACTTCATTCCAAGTTCATCACCAACGGAAAGGTAAAAATAACGTTTTCTTAACATCAGTAAGTGCCTACTTCTAGTATCTATGAGTTATCTAAAATGGTGAGAGAAGATCATAAAGTAAGTGTTTTATCCTGGATGTCCAAGTTGTCAATGGCAGCTTGGACATGGAGCAGACTTGGCGGGCCAAGATAAGGAAATATGACACAAATGATTTACGGCGAGCAGTGTCGGAGCTAAAAGGAGTGGCACCCAACAACATCAGGGTGATGGCTGCAACCTTGTCATGGCGCGGTGTGTGGTGCGGGAAAAGTGCCACGGAGTTGCGCGAGTTGGGCATCTCAGTAGGCGTACTCCGTGGTATCACCACCCGTGTCCTGCTCGGCTCATATTTGAACTGGTGGTCGTTTTATAGAGGCACTTCCCTTCATCCTTCTCTCCCACCCCCACCTTCCTCATCTTCCCTTATCCCTAGGGCCGGCGCACAGTGGTCCAAATTACGAATCTAGCTGATCAAAAATCTTGGCTACTATCATGATGTCGTAACTTACAAGTATATCATGTTTTCTTATTGATTTTTCAAACGGCAAACACGATGGTCAAACCAAATTTGAGCTAAACTTTTTATTTGAAAAGATAATGTAGCTTATTTCACAAAAAATGAAGTGTTTTTAGAACTGCATTGGTAACTTATTTTTATTAGGTATATAATATATACCTAATAAAAATAAGTTACCAAATAAGTTATTATATTAAACAATCACATTTTATGACAATGACATGTCACTTAAATTATTTTCGATGTCATCAGAGTCACTGCTGTCAATCGGAATTGCGGGAGCATCAACCTAAAGTTGTTGAACCTCGCTGTCCAGTTGATCCAAGTCTTCAGTTTTGGGTAGAGGTCTCAAACTCGTTATTATGGGATGTGAGGAGATTATTAGATTGTGCAAAATGTCACAGTTCGTATTAATTCGGGAATTTTTTTCTGGAATATCCTTGTCTGTAGTTCTTGAACTCCTTATGCCGAATCTCCACCACATCTTCAGATAACTTCTCCCATTGAATCGCTAATCGCTGTCTCCGTTTCAGAGGGATAACAATCTTTTTTGGCGTTTAGTAGGACGTTATATGACGGATACAAAGGGTTTTTCTTGGCATTTGTGGCACCTTTGCGAAGTAGGTAGTAGGTATTTATGTTTGATGAGTCGAGCTCCGACGATTAATGCCAATGCTTCCTGAGGAGAATGTAACGTAGAATTCATTTCAATTTTTTTCTTGTATTATTAAAAAAGATGTTTGTTGCTCTTCCTGGTGACCCCAGCACCTCACCTAACAAATATGCTTCGTCCTTTTTTCCACCGAGCCTCATCTTCAACTTTAGGGCGAACTTTAGGGTTGCTCTATTGAGAGATTTTCAACAATATTCCTGATTTTTCGACGTTTTGGTACTTCGCTGCTCACGCTGAAGTTTTTGGACGAGCTCCCCCGTGATCCACAACTGCTACCAGGAGTAGAAATAGTCGGACTTTAGGGTACCTTGTAACCAACTCTCATACTTGGCACAGAAACGCTTTGAATTCCTGTAGCATTTTACCCAGAAGCGTTTTAAAACTTTCTAAAAATTGCTTACCGCAGAAATAATTTTTGATTTTGTAACCTCGGGGTAGCTTACATTGTACTTGTTCGAAATGTATTAAAAAATAATCTTATTACCTTTCGCGAGTTCAAAATTCTTGGCCTTCAGCACTTCAAACAACTCCAAGCGGGTAATAACGATTTCAGACGACCCTGGCAACAAAAAATTGAATAACTTTCAGGAACGCAAATGGACGCAGCTGGTTGTAATTTTGTTTCAAAGTATATCAGTTATATAACGTATATTTAAAATAATTTTCTGGTTCTGAGTGGTTCCCTAAGATTTAGAGCATTTTGAAGGGGAACAATTTAGTTATATTCCTTCTTTTTTAAAGCCATCGTTCAAATCACGAAAATATATTTTTTTTAAGAGAAAACTTTTAAAATTGTGTTCTTCTTACCTAAATGAGAGGAATTCATCTTGATAAACTGGCGAAAATATTTTTACTACGATTAAGTCTTGACTCGAAGAAAGCACTGAAATAACTGGCTCGGAAGCGATCCGTATTATCTGTTTGTTTACATCTCGCTCAGGGACTTTGGTCACTTGCCCCCCTGTTTTGTCTTTTGGTTCTGCTATCAGCAACATGTTACAATTAGTTTATGATACATTTCATACAGATTTAAAGGGGTTACCTTTTTCATTTTTGATCAGCTAGATTCGTAATTCGGACCACTGTGCGGCGTCGGGTGAGTCCTGGGCGTCCTCCCCATTATATTTTAAATAATTTCTTATTTTTATTTATGGCGTGCCCCCTCCGTCACCAAAGACAATTTGTCTTTGAGGGGAGTTCGGGGGAAAAAAAATAGTATAGTGAACAACAATTTCAGGTTGGATTTTCGTTCGACTGCCATTCCTGGCGTCGCGGATGTCATCAGCTGTCTTCCAAAGGGAAGATCATAATTAGTTCCAATAATTTTGCTCATGGCTTCCCATTGGCCTCACCGCCCTGAGTTGTAACGAGGGGGAACTCCGACCAAATTACCCGAAAATATGCTCCCGAGGCAAGCCTCGAACTCACGGCCCAGCAAATGGTCCGAATCTCGTCTCCAGAGACACATGCCAGATCTCGCTCGGCCACAGCTGAACCCCCTTCTGGTAATAGAAGATCATAACATGAATAATCACATCTTTTAATAAATTTATAACTTTGTTGTTGATTTATGGATATATAATAACAATTTTCGCTCCTTGTTTATTGTACGTTTCCAGTATTATTTTCCTTCAATATAATTCTAAAAACTGATACAGCTTGTTCAATATGATCATTTTCGTTGGACAATTTAATACTTAGCACCACAAAAGGTACAAATTGGTGTTGAGCTGGAGATCTTGAGGGTCGAGGAGGCGTATCGAATTAAAACATCATGGATCTCATTCCTGAAAAGTGACCTACCTATGTTGGGTTTTTGTATTTAAGAATTTTGAAGAGCATTGTAGCCTTATCAAGTACTTTTCTTTCACGAATCATTAGCCAGCCTAGTTTTTGAAAACATGGAGAGACGTGAGCGTCAACATGTTGACGTTTATTGGTGAACACTTCAGACAAACATAAACTCGAATAGTTCAGTACTCAGGATTGAATAAAACCAAACCAGGTTCGTGATTGAAGACACCAAACCATACATTCGTGATAGCACCGTTGTTCAGATTGTTCCCAAGCTGTACAAAGCACTAAAGAGCACCCGTGGCACGTAGATTTCGAAACATCGTCAAACACCAGGCAGGTTGTCTTCATAATTCAGTCGACGTTGCACGAACAGTAACTCAATTCCTATTTGCGGAAAAACATCGAATTACTTTCCCGACTCGACCGAACGTGAATCTTCTTACGTGCGACGCACCCCAGGGATGCATCATCGATAACATCGCGAAACGAAGTTATTTGAAAATAAATTAGCGGCTCATCGCGAGCTCACTGGTGCAGCAACCCCTTTTTACGAGCCGGCCGCACGAAATGGGGCGAATGCATACACTATCAAGTTACCACCTCAGAGTTTGACCTCCTCGGAAAGAGAAAAGTATCGTCTTACAAGAAATAATTGATGGTTCGTGAAATAAAAGGAATATTTTTCATTTCACGAATTTCAGCTTTTCTTCTTTCCGAGATCGTATTTCTGCTTTGAAAGAAGGAGAAACGCCAAAAAACTGTTGAAGTATCGCTATCTGCTCTGTAGGGGAGGAATAAATAATGGACAAGGAAGAAACAGAATATGCTTATTTAAATAACGCTGAATTTGAATGGCAGGAGACAACTAAGATATTTCACCGGAGGCCTCGTGCCCGTTGTATCAGATACGCAGCTGAAGAAGACGGCACGAAAATATTTTTTTGTTTAGTCCTCTCACCTACACATTCACACATTCAAAGGAGAGCTCTATCGGCCGCGGCCCAAATTAAAAATTACGATCCACCGAAGGCAACAGGTGATATCGAAGAATGAATATTCGGTACGAGAAATAAAGGAGAATACATTAGTCGAGGGGAAAGAGAGAAACATGAGAATAAAGATGAAGGAAGAAGGATACGGTGGAGAGAGGAAGATAGTCCTTCTAACTTGAGGGGCCCGAGGCTATGTACATATCGGTCCACTGCAATCTACACTGTTTAATTGGCAGATATAACTCTTGGGTAGAGGGAGACTACGGGGAGACTACCCTGGTGTCCAATGTGGGGCCTATTACAGGATGCTAATCCCTCTCCCGACTTCTTCTTCCCTCCTCAATCTTAACATGGCTTCTTCAACAAGGAAACCTATCTTCCTTGATCAGCTGGTTTCTATCTCTTTTTTTCCTCATTTGGATCTGAAGAAAAAGGTTCTGGAAGTACACGGTGCGGTATTTCTAGACAGAATAGGTGGTGGGTACATTCTTCTTCAATGTAAATCAGACGAAACGTGCATACATTATGATTTGCATACAACACGACTATTCGGAAAGCAGTCATCAGCTGTGGATCGGTTATTCACCATCAGGAAAAGAACTATGAAGCGGTCAGCCGATTTCTCGTGCGTTGCACCGACCCACATATCAGGTCACTGACGTTTACCGTAGCCTACAACCTTTCCAGAAACTTTGGGTTGCGAATAGGTCCAATGTTGGGCATCTACCAGTTTGAAGATTTTGGTTTATCATTTTCAATGAAGAACGTTTGGAATCGACCATGAAAAATTTGCATAACACCCCCCCCCCCCCCCACTCACAATTTGATGTTTTGTGTTTCAAGGTACGTAGAATCCGAAAATCGAATCAAATTTTTCCGTACACCACGCGGCACTTTCCTTGGTTACCATGGTTGAAATTTGGTATGGGCGCATGTACTAACCATCCCGGAAGACGTTGGTATGTACGAACGGTCGCGTTCTCTGGGAAGGTGATGAATGCAAGTGACAACTAAATTGTTATTAAAATATTATATTGTTTCCTCAACAGTCGTCAAAAATATAACTAAACTAATCTATCTGAGCGCTGTTCGACGAGTCACGAACAAGGAATTCCTGACCATCAGAAAGCAATCGCCTCCATGCAACACTAGGGAAGGGACATCGATATCGATAATATCGAAACATCGATGTTTGCACGTTATATTGATGTTTTTAACATCGATATTTTACATTTGATGTTTTTAACATCGATATTTTACATTTGTTGTTTTTGAAACATCGATATTTCGGTCCGATGATATCGATATGTCGACGAGATGGTCTGATAACGTCGTTTGATAAATTTGACTTACTAGGTACTGCAAGGGAACCAGACAAAATCCAATTTCAGACCAGATAACTTCATTGAATTTACTTGGAATTTGAACAAAATCGCCTACCTTTCAATTGTAGTGATCAGCTACCTCTTCGTATTTCTGTCCACTCACTTCCTTAGCTTAGTGGTAGCGAGCTGCGACTCAGAAGTGTAAATATAGTTTGGTCGGAACGATAGGAGGTCAATCCCCGGTAGAGGGGCGTTAATTTTTGATGATTCAACACAATCATCACTTTATATAATAATATAATTACTGGAAAACAATAGAAAAAGAAATTGAATTTAAGATCATAAATGCTTGCATACGAGTCTGCAACACATTGGGACATTTTCATGTCAACCAATACACAACAAGGTAGTGAAGCAAGGTTGTTAGTTGATGTACCCAAGCATCAAAATAAGAAAACAGTTGAATGTTCTCTACGCAACAAAGTGAGTCTATTTTATTTATTTATTGGTCGCGTGAGCAAGACTTGCTTAGTTTACGTGACGATTTTTCAGTTTATGTGCCAAAGCAAAGACATGAAAATGTCAAAAAGTCTCTTTATGCTTGAACCCATAATGGAAATGGAGAAGGTATGGGATATCGAAATGAAGTGCATAAAAATCGGATAATTTATCACGAACGAAAAAAATTATAATGGAGTAGGTTATGCAGTAAAATAAAAGCAAGTCAAAAGAAAAAATATCCAAATCATATGAATGGAGGAAGAGCAGCCTCATCAGGTTTTCTTCTTCGATTCTAATTGGTTGATAAATGAACTGAATTTCCTGCTTTTTACAAACATCGATTTTTCACCTAACGATGTTATCGACATCGATGTTTTTCATATGATATTTCATCGATATCGATGATTCTATGAAATGACTTCGAGGACTCGAATTTTTGCTCTAGGGAGTTCACGTGGCGCCTCAAGTCCATTTTAAAATCCTTGAAAAATGATCTACGATATCCAACATGCGGATTCGACACCCCCCTTCATCAAATAGTGCCGGTATAGATCAAAAGCGGTAATACATCGTAAAATTGAACTTTCATCCTTTAGTTCTGATATAGGAATCGTATATTGTAGGATCGTATATTACATTATAGGAATCATATTATAGGAATTATAGGAATCGTATACTGCGGTGACACTTAAAGATAGACTTGGAGTTCCTGGGATGGTTTCGATGACACTAGTGACACCATGGTTTGATTATAACGTACTTATGGTACAATTTTTATGATCGAATCCTCGGTAACCGCTGAGGATCTATATACTACATCAAATCTGTTGTAACAAGGAACATGTATTAGCCGTGAGCCAAAAAGCTCACAAAATTGGTCACAAGATGTGTTTTGAAAATATCTAATGCATTTTAGATATTTATATTAATAGGAATGATAATATCATTCCTATTAATATAAATATCTAAAATGCATTAGTTATATTATAACTTTTTTATTTTCCAACCCATTGAAATCGTTCCAAATTCCAACTCACGTTGCCAATTTTTCGCCTCTTACCATGGAAAATGCGCTATGCTACACATCAACAATTATTGAAAAAGCATATTATTATAGGTTGGTAGCAAAGAATTTTTTAATGCATGTTAGATAATGTTGCTAGGGATAAATTAACGTTTGTATTTTACCTACCTACACATAATATGTGTACCTTTATATTATAAAGGTTCTGCGCTAAATTTGGCTAGAACATGTTCCATGTTTCCATCATTTACGCCGTAGGCCGAATTTTTTAGAACTTAGTCAAACTGATGGACACGTTTGAATTGATACTGAAGTGAATTTAGGTTCAGTTTAGCCTTAGAACACCTACATCTGAAACTTAAAGAATTTGCAATCGATGATCGGGATCCAGCAGAGAAGGAAGTGCATCAAATGGACGACTCAGACCAACTTTTCGAATAAATCCTCTCGTAACTTCCAAGAGAATGAATGTTCCACGTCGAAAAAGACCGGAGAAGTCTAAGGGTGTTATTCAGGGTTAAAAATTCTCTCTGGGCTCTTAACGTCGAAAGTGCCGGCAGACGCTAATTGTCAACGCAGAATTGACTGTGACGTTGAAAGAACTGAAACGAGGTGGTCTTTTAGAGGTGTTAAAATTAAGCTGGAAGCAGCCTTCATTGAAGTCAGAGAGAATGAGTATGGAGACAGAGCCTATTTTCAGACAAGCAGTTAATTCGCTGGAGACAAACGGAGTCTGACAGAATAGAAGACACAAAACCTCCTGTTTGTCGGTTTGCGGTTTTGGTCCGGCCGGTAGGTCCCATTGTAGTAGAAGTTACGCTATCAATCCTGCCGAGCCTGGAGCAGAGCCAAGAGTGGCCTCAGAGACCGTGACAATTGAATCACTAGGTGCTCTTGTTGACTAGAGTTGGAGGGTCGTCCCCCTTGGAAACCCGCGCGCATCTCTGGACATCGATTAGTCCAGGCTTACGACGGTGTCATCCAATTTAGAATATAATACCTCATATAGGCGGTTCACCTTTTGTGGGATCACGAGAGACATGGCTTCCAATTTTCCAGCGCTAACGACCCATCGATGGCACCACGCAATATTCTATTCAATCGTTCTTCTTTACTTCAGATTACATACATGTCCCCTTCAATAGCGCCAAATCAGCCATTTCTAAAGGTAATAGAGCAACTCCTCTAGTAGGAATCTTCATAAATAAAATGTGTCCCTCATTGAAGGTGTTATTTTTGAAAGATTACTTATTTTCGTTCAGTTCGAAAAACGTAATAACTGGAAGACACCTGGATGATTCGAACATTTCACACGTAGCTTATAATATGAACTCGTGTTTTTCTTCTTCAAAAAGCTGTTGTTCTACAATGTTTAATAACATTCTGTGTTCAACTTTCTTTTAAAATTTTTATTTGGCATCAGATTGCTCCACACAGCCTTGATATTATGTAAATATATACAGAATAATAAAATAATTATACAGTAAATTAAAATTCAATGCCTAGTGAAAAATAAAAAATTTAAACATTGTGGCCAATCTGGTCAAAATAACTCATTACTTCTTTGTAAACTTCTGAGATGCAACATTAAAGTTGTAAAATCGTTATAAAATCGTTAGTTGTAAAGTTGTTATATGGAAAATTGATACATTTGAATCTCAAGTCTCCAGGACAAATGGTTACAATTTTATGAGGAAAAAAAGAATATTTTTATGAAAAAAAGTGAGTTTTTCTGAACTTCAACCTCGATGCGGCACGGGTTAATGCTATCCGATCGACCTAAAACTTCGGGAATCTCATTTTCTAGTCAATTGGCACCTTTTAGGGGGTAGCCACAAGTGATTGTCCAAAAAAAAAAATTTTCCCTATTGCCTTGTTTATTAGGGTGGTCACAAAAATCAACTTCCGAAATTCAATCGTGGCAACCCCCTAAAAGGTGCCATTTGACTAGAAAATGAGATTCCCAAAGTTTTAGGTCGATCGGATAACATTAACCCGCGCCGCATCGAGGTTGAAGTTCAGAAAAACTCACTTTTTTCATAAATATATTCTTTTTTTCCTCATAACATAGTAACTATTTGTCCTAGAGACTTGAAATTGGTCTCATTTTATTTAAAATGTTATTTTCTTCAACTTTTACTCACATAATTTTTTCGCTACATGCTACAGATTTTATGTTATTTAGCTTTTCTCATCTCAGGACAGGGTAATTTAATGGATATTCTGTCCAAAAACGTTCTTCTCTGGGGGTCGTATTTTATACATCCGAAGATCACATGCACAATATTCTCCGGCACAGCACAAACCTCACATTGATCCGTCGCTTCTTACCCTACTTTGCAGAGGTGGGTTTTACATAATATGTAAACTATCATTATTTTACATAATATTTTTATGTATTATTTTACATGTATTATTTTACATAATGTTTCATTTTACATGTATTAAAATTATTATCATTAAAATCATTTATAAAATTACATATTTTATTTTACATGTATTATTTCACATGTATTAATTTTACATGTATTATTTTACATAATATTTTTACATTAATATGTGAAATATTATTATTATTATATTATTATACATATCAATGTAATATTATGCAATGTTCGGTTCGCAGTCTCTATAAAATCGAGTAAAACCTTTTGTTTTTCCCAGCAACTTCACTTCGCCGAAGTTTTTTAGTTATCTTGGGAAACATCAATTTGTATTTATCCCCCACCGGATTGTCATCGTGGCACTGTTGCCATTCGTTCATGAGCTCTTTTTTGAAGATCGCGTACAGGTCCCTTTAGGGTATGCAAACATTGCTGTCACAACTACTGTTGCATCCCTCTTTTGCCGCCCGATCCACCACCTCATTGCCCTTGACTCCAATATGTGCTCTGACACAGACAAACTGCACAACCACTTCCTTGTTTTTCAGATTTACGACGCTTTTCCTGATTCGGAAAAGTAGGTGCGAATATTTCTTAGCAGCTTTGTGATTTTGAAGACTCTGCATCGCACTCCTTGAGTCAGACACAATGAGGACAGTGCGCGGTGAGACTACCATCGGCTCATCATATTCTAGGGCTTTATCTATCGCGAATAATTCATTTGTGTATACAGATGCCACATTGCATACCCTAAATGACCTTGTCAGGCCTGAATTCCAGTCATACATCGCGCAATCTGCTTTTCCTTCAGTTTTCGAACCGTCTGTATATATAATTTTGCAGTTGGGGCCTTGACGATGGTACAACTCCATAATGACGTTTTGTACCTCATGTTGACTCCACGTTTTCCTGTGTTTCCTATACATATAAATAATTGAACTAATATTGGGGAGGCCACCCAGGACGTACCCCTACGTCCGCCTCATGGATAAAGGATGTTAAGGAAGGTGAGGGTGGGAAGGAAGTATCCCTATAAGCCAAGCATGGTGCGAGTGGTGACTCCACGCAGTACACGTGCCGAGATACTCAACTCGAGTTACTCCGTGGCACTTTTCCATGCAGTTCCTATTAGCTTCAAACCTTAGCTACCGGTCACGAGGGATAATAAAGTTGTTTCATTCGGTGTTTGTCTAGTCACCCTTTTCGATGTCTCTGCGTGCATACGAGAGAGGGATGTCTCAAAATTCACAGTACAAAAGAGACAAGCGACCAAGGACCGAGAAATCACATCAACCAACGACAGAAGCTAACCACTGGTTTGAGAGCATTCGCATAATTTAATATCCCCCCTCCACCTCATTCCACACTACCAAAACTCCCTATCCCCTTTTAGCTGCTCCAGGAATCTCATTCCATTTTCTTCTTAATTAAGTGTGACCAAGAGAAGAACGGAATGGACGATGAAAAACAGTTTTTTCGTCCTCCATCAACTTCAAAACGAACAAAAAATCACTTTACGAGGGTTAATGTAACCGTGAAAACAGCGGGAAGAAATACTTGGAACGCTTCAGTGAAACAGTGGATTTTTCTAATTAGTTTTTTTTTTCACTCTAGCCACGTTTTATATTTTTGATGGGAGAAAGTGAGCATTTGTCGTCTATTTCAGGACATCAGTACTAAAATAACTGTAGAAATCCTCATCAACTGTGGGTATACTGCTGAGATATACTACTGAGGATGAGATGAAGCAATTTACAAAGACCGGCCAACCATGAGAGTATTAATCTGCTTACCCTTCAACTTTTGTATAAATTTACTGAATCTATTCAAATCACAGACATAGAACTTGGAGTTAAGAGCAACTTAACATCGGTTCTCTACGTGTTCAACAGAACAAGAGAGGATCTACGTAGAAGAAGGAAACAAACTTTCGAAAAAAATCAATAAATTATGAGTGGAACATGCTTTTGATACTAAAATCATCTTCTTCTGGACCTGAACATGACATGATTGCTGATAGTCATCTGGCACCAATAAGCGATTTAATGATCGTTCAATACAAGGATAAATCAAGGAAGATAAATCAGAAACACGAGTGTGAATCGCAAAAGAGGCCTAATCTCCGTTCAAATGTTAACTGACTGAAATGCGATCGATGTTTTTATTCAAGTTGGTTGGTGGTAACAATGGCAAAGCCATGTTCTTTGCAGACGAGTGATCTATGTAGAAAAATAATAAACCTTTGTGTAAATATTTGCAGCGTTTTTCATTCTACAATGTCCATTGAAGTGTTTTTTTCTCTCTATCATGTTAAGGAGTAAATGACTCACGACTTGAACTTTTTTTAAAACTCTTTTTGATACCTAACTGGATCACTTTTGAGTGCTTAAAGGTTGATGTTGAGTGTACTACATTTTCTCCTCCAAGTCTCCCAATGTAGCAAAAGCATTGTTTTCACTTTTCAAAGTTGAGAAAAAAATTCTCCAAAATTAAAATTCCCACTTGTGTTTCATTTTGGTTCCATCTGTCTGTCACGATATCCTTGTGCTTTGTTCGACTTCGATGACATTTTCAGGGTTTGTGTGGGTTGGAGTGTGGATGATCCCCTAGGAAAAACTCATTGTTTCAATCATCCACCATCATCATCTTCCCTCTGTCTTCATCTACATTTTCATTCTAAACCTATTCATGTAAGTTTATGCACCCAATGAAAAAGTCTACAGGAATTTGTAATATTATTCTGAATAATTCATTTAAATTTGTAGATAATTATAAAGATACCTACGATTTCAGGGATTGCAAAAACATATCTTACTGTTTTATAGTTCACAATAATTATTTTAAATTTTGATCAACAATAAAATTTTAAAAATGTGAGCTATCAATAGTTTTAAAAATTTATAATAATGTAAAAATAAAATGTAAAAAAATACTTAGCCAGTACAAAAAATTGAAATGCTGAAAAATAAAAACATAAAATAAGTGGGTATTGAAACTTCAAGAAAATGGAGATGAGGCAAAATCAAATGAATGAAAAGTTATGCAATTCCTTATATGGAAGCTTGCTTCATTGCTTTATTAATAATGGTTTAATAATTATATCAACAATTTATCCTCTTTTATGCCTGTTAAGTTAGATTTCTAAAATATTTTGTTGGATGGTGATATATTTGTTGAAGTCGAATTATTTCTTGGCTTTGTTTTTCATATTTCAGGGTCCTGATCGGGTCCTCACTCTGGATTGAGAATGTGATTGGAATACGGTGGTAATTTTTCCCAGATGCTACCTTTTTACCGAGTGATTTTCAACCAATTTTCAAGTACGAATTAGAATTTCATCGCGGTTGGCCACTTTGATTGCTGGTAGAAAGCGACACTGGCATCTTCAGGTAATATATCATGAATACCATAACTTGTTGCGAAGAACTCAGAGCCTCGTGATTGTGGACTGTCAGAAATTGATGAGCAAGAAAACCACCCCATTAACTCCAGCAATTACCGTGCAATCTAAGCGTTGTAAAGTTTTCCTATAAAAGTGTTGAGCCGAGTTCGCAGGGCTCGTCGGCTCGTTAGAAATCACGCGGAATGATCATGAAAAGCAGGATTTATGTCCAGTGTTGCCAACAACTGTTTTGCGCTGGAAGTGGTGGGAGTAATGGAGGGGGTTTGGAAATGAGCTCACGCATAGAGAAGGGATTATTTGTGGAACTAGTCGGGCACCCGGTGGTGATGGGTTTTGTCAGCTGTTAGAACCCCCCCATCCCGCTCTAGCAATCCTCACTACTAGCCAACCCCTTCAACACTAATTACGTATAATGTCAGAACGTCTCGCTAAAAGCAACAGATTCGTGGTCCTTGCCGACGGTTCGTGTCAGTTTGGCCTGTAGCTGGGATCATCATCCGCAAACATTTTCCGGGTTTTCCAAGAGCTGTCCTAGGGTAAGAAAATAACAGTTACCGGTGTCCGATGCAATTTGTTCGTTTATTTACCCAACTCAACGGCAGAGACACTCGAGGTTGATGTTTAACTCGGGTGAGGAGGCGGATTACACCGCCCTATAAAAACAATCAAAAGAAAAGTTTTGTAGGTTTATAGATCACCCAGCACAATCCATGACTTCCTTGACCAGCAAATTTCAACGCTCTAGAAATAAAATTAGAAAAAACCGTCTCATAATCTTTCCTACTAGAGAACAGTCTCTGTGAATGAATACTTACAAAGTATTCTGAATGAAAAATAAACTGCAAATTATAACACAACGGTTTGATTATTTTTATAATAATGGCATCGCTATTGCCACTACCATCCAACCATGTTTTTGCTTCATTATCTAGTTCATTTTTACAAATAAACGCTTCACACCGAATTTCAAGAAATGAAGAGCCCCTTCATTAAGAAATTTGATTTCTCGTTGCTAACGATGCAATACTGAGTACAATTCGAAGAAACGAACTACGATCGCATTTTGGTCAATTAAAGTTTTAGCGGAGATTAGGCCTCATGCGATTCAAACTCGTGTTTCTGATTTATCATAAGTTCAGCACTTAATTTTTCATGGGTAGCAAACGGTTGGTCTCACGGAGCTCTAGGTGGTCCCATTCGATTCTAAATATTGGATACCATGTTAAATAGATGAAACAACAATACTTTTATATTGAACGTTATTGATCGAGGGCGTTTTGAAAAATATAACCTCATTTTTCAACCCTTAGGATTGATTGACATCAACCAAACGCTTTGGGGCACAACTAGACCCCAAATGGAGCCCAGGGTCATTCCACGAAAGTAATGAATTTTGGAAGGCCACAACCACCATTATTCAAAGTTTACTTTTGGATTTCTTTTTAATTTCCATTTTGAGGTTGTATAATAGCACTAGTTTCATTATTGCTTCATAAAATTCCGTATTTCAGTGAAAATTTGAAATTTTGTTAAATTGAAGAGTGAGGGAGATTGATGTCTAGTCAGGGAGATAGGAAACGCTGTTTGACCTTCTTTAGGCTCATTACCGAGTACGCTATCGATCTAGAAACATGTTTCAATGTAGGCATATTGGATGTAGATCGTCAGTGATGAAGGTTTATCAACGTAGTATAAAATGTTAATCATGCATGTCAAAAACTAATCTCAACGTTTTGCTTCCAAATCTGCCAAGTTATGTGCATTATTTTTACTTTACAAGGATTCAACAAAATGTCCTCCAAAATCAAAATTCCCACGCGTTTTAGACCTTCTGGAACAGTTTTGGATCCGTGTCTATCTGTCTGAGAGTCGATCTGTGTGTCGGTGTTGTGCGGAGTGGGGTGTAGATGGTCCCCTATGAAAATGATCTCCCCCGAATTGATGGTACCTACCCTCTGAGCACATTTCCCATCCAAGTTCAATGAAAATTTCAGGAATTGTTCAGGTTTGCGTGTAGATGGTCCCCTATGAAAATCATCATCCCCGGCGTGATTGTAGTCGCTGCGCGTAAAATCCTGGGAACAACCATATTTCTTCTACACATTTTATCCGTATTGACACGTGACAAGTGAAATTTTCGGGGATGGTGTTTTGGTTTATTATTTTCAATAATGAACCTTTGGAATCGACCAAAAAAAAAAAATTTAACACCCCCTCAAAATTTGATGGTTTACGTTTCAAGGCACGTAAAATCCAAAAATCGAATAAAAATTTGGCCGTCCGTCCGCCGTCCGCCGTACGCGGCACTTTTGCAACTTAGCATTGACCGATTTTGATGAAATTTGGTATGTAGGCTCCATTTGGGGTCTCATTGTGCCCCGAAGCTTTTGGTTGATGTAGGTCACTTCTAAGGGTTCCAAAATCAATTTTGAAATTTTGAAAACGCCCTAACTCAAAAAATTTTGATATAAAGGTATTGTTTTTCCTTCAATTTAAGATTCTATAGAATTTTTGAAATTTTTTGAGACCACGCGGAGCTCTGTAGGACAAACCGTTCGCTCCCTTCGAAAATTTAAGGTTTTATATTGAAATATATATATATAAAAATCAAACGAGTGTGAATCGCAAAAGAGGCCTAATCTCCGTTCAAATTAGAGCTGACCAAAATGCGATCGATGGTTGGTGATTTTGATTTTTTTTATATATATATTTTTTTTTTGATTTTTTTTTCTTTATATTGGATGGTTGGTGATTTTGTAGACGAGTGATCTATGTAGAAAAAATAATAAACCATTGTGTAATAATTTGCAGCGTTTTTAGGACTACAGAAGGTCTTTTGTCACCGGTCTTTTACCTATCATATGTGCGCTGGAGGCAACGGTAAATCCTTGATAAGCCTAACTTCTATAGTTTTCATTCGATTTCGATAGCGTTTTCAGGGGTTGTGTGGTTGAAACTCTTGACAGTCCCTTGTAAGTTTCATCGATCATCAATTCTGGAAGGTGGATTGAAGTGTTGAGATTATCCATTACTATACAAGTGTTTTATGAATGCAAGTTCCATGGATTTTTCTTTACATAACCTAATATTTTTTTAAAAATTCCTGTTGATTATCGAGATGAGATGGCATGCTCAGGTACTCGGCATTGAGTCTTTTGAGGCTCATCATATTTTGACAGGTAACTCGGTAACGAGCCTTTCCAGGCTCATCCATAAAAAATCATAAATGAGGACCAGGGTCGTATGATTTTTTTTTGTTTGTTATTTCTCCCATTATTCTGAGAATATTTAGTACTACGAAAAAAGTATGTGGGTTGATTCTGACATAAACGGGTAGGTAGGGGCTACACCATTTTTTGTGCTAAGTCGGGGAGACATATTACAAGTATAAGATGGTACGTGTATTCAAAGAACCCTGCAGTCTAGATGGTAATCCAGATAGGTACCTACCTACCTAGTTAAATAAAATCTATCCTCCCTCACATCAAATCTATCTCCCTCACTGTAGACAAAGGATCCAAACTGAGAAACACCGTTTTCGTAGCTACAATCCACGCTAAAAAAATGGACCGAGAATGAGGACTAAAGCAAAATTTGCTTTAGTCCTCATTCTCGGTCCATTTTTTGTTTTGGACAATTGAGCCAGGAGTTAACATGAGCCCACAGAGTACTGGAGACAAGTACTGGAGACCAAACATTAATTAATAATGTTTGGTCTCCAGTACTCAGTGGGTTCATGTAAACTCCTGGCTCAAATGTCTAAAACATTAGACGTTTCAATACGATCTCTTGTAGGGATGGCAACAATATATCGATATATTATGTTTGCTATATCGATATATTTATAACGACATAGAGAACCGATATTATTGGTCAATATCGATATGTTTACCGATATATCGCGACCTGTTTTCAGCAAGTAAAAATTAACTCTTAAAATGGATAGATGAGAAGGGACGCCTGGTCCTGTAAAAACATCAAGTAATTTTATTCCAAATTTTGTAGACACCTACGTGATGGGTTGATTTGAAATTACTGACTTCAGCTCAAACATGATGGTTTACACTGCAGTAGCGCTAAATTCTCAATTATTTGACTTGAGCCGAAAGTAATGGCGGCGCGTCCAGATTAAAACTGACTAATACTTTTACGAGTTGAAGCAATTTATAAATTATTGAAACATTGCTATGGCGAGGGAATCTATGATTTTTTATATTATGTTGTTAGGACCCCTGAGAGTAGTTTATCCCCAAATTTGAAACCCCACAAAACCCTTTGCTACAGACCTAGTGCTCTGACATGCATGACATTTTCGCACTTTTATGATAATTTCGATAATTCATACCAGTAACTTTTTAAACCAGGTTAAATACTTACTTCAGCCGTTTTTCCAAGTAAATCTTCCAATATGTCGAGTATATCGATGTATTTCTTCCAAAATGATATTATTAACGTTTCAATTCAACTACCTACTTACTTCAATAAGATTTTCCAAGTAGGTCTTCCGATATATTTCACTCGATTTGCCATCCCTACATACCTTGTAACGTAAACCATGAAACTTTTGAGAGGGTTAAATACGAACGTCAAGGAGTTTTTCCATGTAAATCTTCCGATATGTCGAGTATATCGATAAATTTCTTCCAAAATGATATTTGTATAGCTTAAAACGTTTCAACTCACGTATCTAATTCAACAAGATTTTCCAAGTTAGATATTCCGATATATCGAAATATCGATATATTTTATCCGATATATCGTAGATATCGATATTTCGTTGACGATACATCGTTTGATCAGTATATCTATTTATTTCATTCGATATGCCATCCCTGATTTCCTGTATCCACGGACACTAAAGAAAAATCAGCTGTGGGACAGGCAATCAACCGACCACAAAATCCTCCTAGTATTCACCAGGTGGTCGTTTATCTTCAAAAAGCAAAGTAGAGAGGATGCCTAAAATATTCCTGTGAAGCATTACATTTGTATTGCTTGCTGGTGAAGATTAGTGGTGATGACAGACGCATGAGTGGGAGATAGATTTAATTATTCTGGATAGCTGAAAAGTAATGGAAGGAAGCCAATTGATCGAGTAAATGAAACACGGAATTTTAATGAAGAGGAAAAAAAGAAAAAAACTAGGTCCATCCAAATCTAAATTACGAACAGAGGACAGAAAATTCCCTAGTTTCGCAGAATGGCCCCCTATGTAGTACCAAATTTCATCAAAATCGGTTCATGGTAACTAAAGAACGTGCCGCGGAAGGCGGACGACGGACGTAAAATTTTATTCGATTTTTGGATTCTACGTACCTTGAAACGTAAACCAAACAAATTTTGGGGGGTTACAATTCTTTAGCATGGAACATGCTTTAGCCTTGACCTGAACCGTCTCGAGTCACGAAATTTGGCTTAGTCGTTGATATGGAACTAAGGATTGTGTAACGTGGTGTAACCTGTGCTGTACCTTTCTATCTGAAGACTGATTTTTTTGAAGGCAATAAATAGCAGAATAAGTACGTAAGTAGCAGTATAGGTGTGATCGCATTCTTATAAATAAAAAGAAAAATAATAATAATAACAATGATAAAAATTAAACAGAATAAGATGCTAAGCATGTTCCATGTTTCTTGAATTTTAGCCGTAGGCTCTAAACGAAAAGTATCCGGGTTTTTTTTTTTTTGTCGATTCAAAGGGTTCATCATTGAAAATAATAAACCAAGATAATTAATAATTCAATTCAAGCATGTACGACTCACAGATTTACCATACAGGTAGGTACACAATAATCTCAATGAGGTTTTTCAGATCCAAAAGTAACTATCCCAGGGAAATCAGTTTGTCACAAGACAAACTAACGTCCCTTCACCTGCATTTTTAGTCATCTTCTCTGTCCTACTTGTACTTGTTTTGGTGGACTTACCGAACCCGTAGAAAGGAGGGTATGTGCTAAAGTTACCTCCATGGGCAAACCGTTTGTAGGGTGCAAATAGTTTCGTGGAAAATTGTCTATAAAAAATTACCATGCTCCAAAGTAGGTAGATCACAAAAAACCCGCTTTACCGGCGTTTAGTGATGGAATCAGTGAAATGACGCTCATTTCTTCAAAGGTTAAAAGGTACAGTAAAATACCGTGTAAAAAGGACCGACGGGAGGAGGTGAAAAAAATGCTTGTTTTTTCACGTATTTCAAAGCTGCGTGTGTTATTAATACCGACCTGCCTCAAGTTCTTTACGTCGAGACCGCTAAAAGGTCAGGTCCCTCAGTGAAGGGGATGAGGCGCCAGAGGTGGATTCGGGGAGTCTGCAGAAAACCCCTGGCGGACACCCTTCCTACGGGCATGTCTGCGTGTGTTCAGGTGAAAAAGAGAAAAAAAAAAGTGGAAATCCTGAAATTTTTATTTCCGTACTTACATGAGCTGGTTCTTGCCTTCGGTTCACCCCGGAAAAATCCGGGTTTTCTAACTTTCTTTGAGTTTCCTCTGCGGTATTTCTTGGGATTCTGCAGTCCCAGCTGCAGAACATTTCAGGACCCTCGTACACGTTGAAGATTTATTTAGTCGTTAAAAGATTCTCATGAAGTTTACGAAATTTCAAAGAGCCCGAGCAAACGAGTCAAATGAGTTGAAAGAGTATGACATACCTTACAAATACGAGTATTTACCTGCATGACCCCACCATGGATGGGTGTATGCTAGACAGGATCTTATACGTCACGTTAACGTCACTACAGGAGCTCACTTTTCACGATTTCACGGAGGAGATCTGAAAAAATGACGTGGAAAGTTAGCATCTACGAGTGCGCGTTTTAAGTTAGCGTTTTCACGTTTCGCGTTTTACATATCGTGAAAAGTGAACTCCTGTATTGACGTTAACGTGACGCTTGTATGTTGAGTTAGCATGGTTACTTTGGCGGGGTTTTACTCCTTGTCTATTTCTAATTTTGTTCCTCTTTTAGATAGGATATTGATTTTTTTTTCTTTTTCATGTTACTAGTATTATGATAAAAGTTATGGAAGAATGGATGGAGCTTATGGCCTCTGCCATAGGTGAGTCCATATGGCAGAGTTCCTTCCTACTGAGGAGGTACTTGAGCAAGTAGTCGATGATTATTGAAGATGTCCGCTAGAGGAAAAGCACTCCATTTCAGAATTTATAAATTCGGGTGTTTTCATCCATGGTCGAAGAGGAAGTTATTGTCAAACACCAAAATATACCAAAACTGACTTGAGGTTTTAACATAACCACTTAAACAATCTAGTACTCTCTTACAGACCAAATCTTCCGAAGGTTTTATTATTTAATAACATTTTTTGATTTCTCATAAATATTATAAGGAATCCCTACTATGTTATAGATATTATTTATTTTAAATTTATTACCCAATTATTATCTTATTATAGATATTATTTAATAGCTATCAATGATCAACTGGATATATTTATATTTTTGTGGGTTTTGACGGAAATTTGCTGATCTTAGGGCATGTTGCAGTCCTGGTTTTTTTGGTAGACCTGAATAAGGACGATTTGTTGATACTTTCCCGGTTTTATTGTATTGGCTCTGTTTTTTGTTGAAGTGAAATATTATATTGTGCGTATTTGAGAAGATTTGTCGTGTTCATTTTGACTTTACCCGGTTGTAAAATATTTAGATACCAGTAAAATGAATGAAGAAGTATAATAGTACCGAACAAATCATAGTAAAAACTATTGTGGAAAAATTGGAAGCCATAGTAAATTAAACAATAATTAGAATTGAATTAAAATAACTTCAAAATTATTGACGAAGTGGATATGTAGTGGATCGGTACAAACAAATAATCTTTCCTGTTCAACCTTAAACTTCCTGTTTTCTGCCTTGGTTAGTCCATGGAATGAGAAAAACAACTCCATCTACTCTGAGGTTATCCTCACGTAGCGAACCCTCGCGTAGACAGCCGATTTTTTCAAACGCCAAAAGTTGGCTTTCGGCGTCAAGGAACTTTTTGCGTGTGGGAGTAGATACGTGTGAAACGAAACAAGTACAAAAATACCCATTATCTGCAATATCAAGACGTAACAAAGACTCCATCCATTAAAACTTCACCAAATTTAAAAATTTTAATCACCTTCATGTTTTTGAAATTTTACAATTCACAAATTTCACAAATTCACAAATTTGACAATTCACAAATTTTACAAATTTACAATTTAACAATGTTATTACACAAATTATTACACAATGGTTTATTATTTTCTATACAGATCACTAATCTGCAAAGGCACCAACCATCCAACGTGAAGAAAAACATCGTTCGCATTTCGGTCAGTTTCAATTTGAACGGAGATTAGGCCTCGTTTGCGACTCATAATCACACTCGTGTTTCTGATTTATCGCTCGTAGTGAGCGAACGGTTTGTCCTACAGAGCTCCGTGTGGTCTCAAAAATTCTCAAAATTCTATAGAATCCTAAATTGAAGGAAAAACAATACCTTTACATCAAAATTGTTTGAGTTAGGGTGTTTTCAAAATTTCAAAATTCATTCTTTGACTCTTAGGATTGACTTACATCACCAAAATCTTCGGGGCAATACTAGACCCCAAATGAGCCTACATACTAAATTTCATCAAAATCGGTCAATGCTAAGTGGGGAAAGTACCGTGTACGGCGTACGGAACCCAATTCTTTTCCAAGTTCTCTTCATCTTCAATTATAACGTATACCTTTATTGTCACGTATACCTTTATTGGGTGTGAATATCAGTGGATTTACACAAACCTTCTCTAGTTAAGCTGTCTGCTGCTCAGCCAGTGTATAATACATTAAAAAAAACGCAATAAAAGCTAATTTTATTTCATTGAAGTGAGAGATTTGAACTACTATCATCGTACAGAGAAAGTTTATTTTTAGACATCCTCATATTGAAACGTGTTTATCAAAAATCTTCCAATTCTGTAAATACTAGTGATTAACTAAATAATGAACGATCATCCTCGTTCGTGGAATCCATCACCATATTTTTCCATGAAGCGCGGCATAAAACTGATATGAGAGGCCTATTTATTAGATCGCAGAACGATTTTCAAATAATAATTGTTTCCGTTGATTCAACTGGTGGCGTGGTATCACCGAATTGAGGCAGCAATATATATTAAAATCCCTCATTAACTCCCAGAACTGCGTATGAGGAAGGGCGTAAATGAATTAGCAGTTCTCGTAAATAATAAAGAGAAACGCGGCAAGCAGATATAACCCGTGGAAGAGGCACAGCGTGCTCACTTAACCTCATCATAGTAGTTTTAATTATGCGAATTCCTCTTCTTCCACTTTAGGGGCCTCTTTCCCCTCTCATTTACTCGTACATGAGGGTTCTAAACGCCAAAGTTTTTATGGCTCGGAGAAATACTGCTCTGGCATAGTTGAATAGCTCTTCATTGTTATTTAGAAGTTTTTGATGTTTCATGGGAAAGCTTTGAGCACATTGGAGCCCAAGGATTGCCAAATGGGAACCAAACTGGAGATAACCGACTACCGATTGAACCAATACGTTATTCCACTCCCTAGTTTCTGCAAAGGTTGTGAAGTAATTGTTTTTTCTCTTGGCATTGTGGCTTCTGAATCAAATTTTCAGCTTTCACATCACATTTTAGAATTCTTTAATTTATCCAAATTCTACAAATGCTTGCACAAGTCATTCAGCCAGGTGGACGAAAACAGCTCCTATTTCCATCACTCCTATATTTTATTTCCATCACTCTTGATATGTTGACAGAATTCATGTTTAATAATGCGATAATCTATTATGGAATACGTGTGTGATTTAAGGTATGAAATCTTCAAAGCTGCCCTAGTAGGTAGTTAGTAGGTACCCGTGGTTGGTAGGCAAAAAATAAATAAATAGTGACAATGGCGAACCTGTGATCTTCTCAGACGAGTGATCTATACAGGAACATAATAAACCTTTGTGAAATAATTTGCAGCATATAACTTGGGACGTCATAATTAGCTTTTGAGTCCTAATTTTTCGTATCATCATATTTACGTTCTCAGGAAGCGACCTGGTATCTGCTTCGTCTAGGAATAGCACAAACCAGCAGAGACGTTAAGATACCTAACTCAAAAAATTTTGATGTTTAAAGGCATTGTTTTTTCTCCAGTTTAAGATAGTATTGAATTTTCGGAATTTTTCGAGACCACGCCCAGCTTTGCAGAACAAGTCGTTCGCTCCCTTCGAGAACTTAGGGGTTGGACTTACGATAAATTAGAAATATGAGTGTGAATGACGAAAGAATTTTAACTGACCGAAATAAGATCGATCTTTTAATCCATGTTGGTTGGTGGTAACAATGGCAAAGCCGTGACGAGTGATCTATATGGAACAAAAATTAAACCTTTGTATAATAATTTGCAGAATTACTTGTGATCCAATTAAAAGTGAGTTTTTGCGGAGATCTTACTCTACAACACGGTTATGACCAACAAATGAATATCTATCTATACAGGGTGTTTCACGAATAGGTTACACCACCCTTCATTTTCGCAAAATACAGCGTAAAAAATTCCGACCAACGCGATTCTTCATAATTTTTTTTGAGGATCTCAAAAAAAGTTTAGCGCAATCGTGCGCAATTTTATTACCGATTCGGATTCTACGTCAAAATTCATGAAAAATGCATGCCTACCAAAGCTGATTTATACTGCGCGCAACCTGGCTTTTTGAACGCTATAAGTTGCGCAACTCCACAATTGCACAACAATTAGGTTCTAGAGAACCCTAAGTGTGGCACATGTTTTTGACATTTTATGTCTTTACTATGGCACATAAATGAAAAATAGTCACGCGGGGATCGTCACGCGGGGAGCGTCACGCGGAAATTTCTGATGATTTTCACGTACAACCAATCGTTCCTAGGGAAAACTAACTTCCTCATTTTCCACCCCACAAAAATCGTTCACCACTCATTGGATAGCTCTCAATTTATTAAACATAAGACATAAAATGTCTCTCGTGGTTGCGTACTTGTACGATAGCTGTATTCACCATTTGTGTTTCCAATGCTTTAGTCAGAAACATAAATGATGATAAGTTTCATTTATGTGCCATAGAAAAGACATTTTTTATTGAAATGCCTTCCAGAATCGACCCCTGAACTGCAGCTGCTGGCGTTGAAGAGAGAGAGGAAAAACATCGTAAAGAGATAGACAAAATAATTTGGGGCCGGAGTTGGTGAAGGAGTTAGAAAAGTATAAGTACGTGCAACAAGTTTTAAAAAATTCAGTCCTCCAAAATCAAATTTTTGACTTGCATTTTGCATTTGAGAGCCTTTTGATCAACTTTTGTGTCATGTCTGTATGTTTCGAGCTTAACTACATGAAATCGTGGTTTGATTCTATGACGTTTTCATGATTGATGAGATGGTCCCTTATGAATTGTATCAACGATGATTCCAGTGGTTTAGGCAATGAGCCAGAAGTTGCTCCTCAAGTCTTTCATTCTCTTCCAGCAATTTTTTCTACGCGTTTTTCCTTGTGAAGACAACCAGAAAGGGAACCAGTACAATTGAAAGGGCACAATGCTGTTCATCTTTTTTTTACGCTAAATCACATGGTGTCATCCGTTTTTCAGTTTGACTGGAATTTTTCTAAATGGCTTTTCTAAAGTGAGAAAATCGCTCCTTTCAAATCGCTATGAGTTTTTAGGCAATTTTATTCAGTTCAAGCATGATTGTGCTGCCAGTTTTTATTTTTAACTCCACCGTAGACTGCCCCAAGCCCGTGGTTCAAAAGGAGGTGAGAAAATAAAAACTAAACATGATTTCGACCACAAAACTGATGTTTTCGTGAAAGAAATGTTAATTTTCCCTTTTGAAATCTTGGTCTTCCTCGAAACGGATGAAACCCTGTGATTCAGCGTCAAAAAATGATGAAAAAACATGTGCCACACTAAGGGTTCTCCAAAACCTAATTTTTGTGCAATTGTGGAGTTGCGCAACTTAGAGAGTTCAAAAAGCCAGGTTGCGCGCAATAAAACAAACCAATTCGGGTATGAATTTCTCATGAAATTTGACGTAGAATCCGAATCTGTAATAAAAAAGGGGGGTTCCATCTGAAAAAATGGAGTTAGTGTCAATTGCGCACGATTGCGCGTAACTTTTTTGCGCAAAAGTAGTTTTCCTGAGATCCTCACAAAAAATCATGAAGAATTGCGTTGATCGGAATTTTTGACGCTGTATTTTTCAGAAATGAAGGGGGGTGTAACATTTTCGTGGAACACCCTATATAAAGATATTTATGTATCTAATCAATCTGGGCCAGCTCGATTTATGTGAACTGTGATTTAGCTGAATGGTCAATCATCGCCACAGGTGCGCACACCTGCTGTAGGGTTCCGGGAGAAACCATCGGCTTGTTCATGGTTCAACGACTGTGCTTCGTGTCACTCCTAATTTGTCGGTCTGTCTGTGTAGGTCTGAACCTTCCGACATCGGTAGTAGCGGTGGCCACGGGCTAACGGTCCGATCTCCACGACTGACCCGTCCCTTTTTCCGCCGTTCGGAAACCGCACGTGTGAAAAATGTCTTGACAACTTTCAGTTAGGACCCCCGAGTCGTGTCTCCTTTTCAACTTCCCGATTCAGCTTCCCGTTGGGGTCTCGCCGCCAAAGATCGCCCAGCTTCCTGGTGGTCAGACTTGTCTCCCAGAGAAAACATCTGAGGAATCAAAGAGACGCATCCATGAACAAAACGACCTGTCACTGAGGTATCCAGGAGCATCCTATTGATCTAAATAATCCATTCTGGTTGAAATCGAACGGACGTTGGAAGAATAAAATCTGCTCCTGTACCGAAACGACGCCTTAATTCCTCAGTCTCTCGCCTATTCTCATAAAATTATATTTTCTATTCGCTTATGACCTACCACAGTTTTAAATTATACCTGAATTCTTGTAGTTTCTCCCTGTTGAAAGAGTTTACTTTGGACAGTCCACGATTCATGTGAAAACAATAATGATTTGATAAAATTTCCACGAATTTTTTGGGTCATTAGACGATCGTTTATTACTTTCTTCGCCTAACTTCCATAGTTTCCATTTGATTTCGATAGAATTTTCTGGGCCTATGTTGATGGTTCCCTATCTCCATTTTGTAGGTAATTACCTATGAATATAATCATCAAGTTTGGAGGGTAATGGTAGGTATTTTGAATTTATCATAGAAAATTTAGTTTACTTAATTTGATTGTGAGATACTCAAACTTGAGTTTACTCGATTTGTCATGAGACAATGACAAAAAAAAAAAAAAAAAAAAAAAAAAAAAACACGTTGTACTGTGAACAAATTTGTCACTCACATCCATGACATTTCCATTCAGATCGTCCTGCGAATTTTGGTTCTTCGGTGAAAAGAGCTGAAAAGTCCAAAATTCCAGAACATACCTCACTTTCCGCCAACGTTGAAATTCTAGTAAAATTTTCGATCAATTTTTCAATTATCATTTCAACTTTGTCTCTTTTTCTCTCAAGAATTTCTCATTTGATGATTCGATGACAATTATGCTTGTTTGGTTTTGAGCATTCCCTGTCTAAATGCGCCTATTTTATTTTAATTTTTTAATCGAAAATAGACCTCATCCTGAGTATTTTGACACCAGCCGTTCTCTTTTTAAATGAGTAGGTAGATCTTTTTCTATGATTTATCAAAGTTTCGAATGTTTATGACGTCACGCGCCTCCCCCGCCTGAGTGGAACCCCCCAGCCGACTGTGACGTCATAAACATTCGAAACTTTGAAAAATCATACAAAAAGGTCTTCTCATGCGAGAAGCACACGGTTGGTGTCAAAAATCCCAGAATGAGGTCTAGTTTAGATTAAAAATAACAATAAACAGTTTTTCTGACCCATGCGCCCACCCCATTGCGTCAGCACTCATCAATCATTTCTTCGAAAAAATTCAATGCACCGATATTATAGTACTTTTTAAAAAATATTTTTATTGGTTTTGAAAATGGGTCCATACAGCCGTGCATGTTCTCCTCATTTCATTAGTTTATTCCAAACAGCGCTCTTTCTGCCAAATTTTTACTGTGAATTTACGTTTGAAAACTGGTTTTTCCCTTATTTTGAATTGTTCACTTTTTTCTTACTTGGTGCCTCTTTTTTCGCACCCATGAAAACACTGTGACAAAAACTTGTACCGTCACATAACAACCGATAGGTTGGATTTAGGGCTTAAATTATCCATGAATAAATCGAACTTTAAATTTAATATTAAATTTTGATGCCAAAAATGATATCAATTAATATGTTTTCGGAGATTAAAATTTTGATAATCTACTTATCCATACAATCGTGTTGTGGAGGAGGAAGATTCGTGCCACATTGGCCTGACAGAAATTTTTCATTCCTGATAAAAATAACTTTCATCCCGGAATTTATCTCTGTGATAAATTGTTCATTCAGTAGGTAATATTTCAAGTTTATATCGGTATCTCATGAAATTAAATTAAACCAATTCACAGAATCTGTAGAATTGATGAAATTTCGAAGAACCGTAAAAAAACGGAGCGAATTTTGATGAATACGAAAGTTTCAAATACGTTTGAAAAGCGAGATTTCATTAGGTTCGTTTCATCTGAATCGTTGAACTCAATTTTGCTAAGGATAAGATACGGAAGATGATTTTAAAAAAGAAGTGTTCTTTATGTGAAACGAAGATTTTTCTTTCCGGAACCTTGTTATGAAAATGGCTTTTTCTGGTTTTGATTAGTAATTATTTGATATAGCTTCCGTCGGAAGGGGTTGAATTTCTACCACTAGGCTGATTAAATCTTTTCAAGGTCTAGCGGGAAAGTGAAAAAAGTAAAAAAAAAAAAAAATCGGTTGAGGTTGACTAATTCAATTAAAAATAACGTCGACCGAAGGAAAAGGAAAGACGGCTAAAAAGACGAAGGCGCTTTCAATCGGGACAACTTTTGGAGCGGGCAGAGATGAAATTGGTTTTCCGTTTCAGAGAGGGGATCCATTAATATCTCATAAAGAGCGCAAGAAAAGGTTGTTATGAAAAGAGTTTGTGAAGTGCAATTTAGGAGGCTAGATCGATGTAGTAGGGGGTGAGAAATGTCTGCGAACTTGGACTGATGACGGGAAACGGCGGGGATGTTTGACGGGACAGGCGTTATTTTTTCCCCTTATGATTTTTCGTGGAGGCGGCCAAGGTTTCAAAAACTTGGTAGCGTCCGAAGAGAGTTTCCAAGGAAAAGTCGACCTTTCCCAAATTAGTTTCCTCGGCCGAGGGTGTGGAAAGCACGGCGAAGTTGATGGGCCTCCGGTTTGAGAGAAGGTGAGCTTCGCTGAAGAGATAAAAGGGAAAGTATGATGACTCTGGGAGTCAGGTAACGCGTGTTGCGAAGTTGCGGGGAGTCTGGCTAACCGCTTTTTGCCTCCCTCTCAAAAGCAACTTTGTTCGGTACGTATGTTCATCATTTCAAAAGGCCTGAATACGGAGTCTGTAGTGCTCGAGAGGCTTTCCGGCCGCTTGTAAATCAAAGGGGTGTTTTTGATGGCGTGAATTGGGCAATTGTTGATGGACGAGGTCAATCTCGGCTATTAGCATCCATCACCATTTTCCACGACAAACTAAACTTACAACATTCTTAATTGTTTTTGGTTTATTATTTTCAATAATAAGCATTATTAATTATTAATATAATAATAAACAGCATTGATATAAGTAAGGCAGCTAACCGGTAGGAGATTTAATGTTATTTCCAACGTTAACCTCATAGTTGAATTTACACTGCAAATAAAGCGAGTTATGACCGATTTTGTACCGTAGGTCAAGATTACGAAAAAATCATGAAATTGAAAACAAAAGTTGAAAAACGCTGCAAATCATTGCTCTAAGGTTGGGTATTTATTTTTTGTACAGATCACCCTTCTGTATAGATCCCTCCCTACCAACCGTAGGTACCTACTAGGGCATTTTTGGAAATTTCAACCCCCATGGAAATGAAGTAGGTACCTATGGTTGGTAGGGAGGGATCTATACAGAAGGGTGATCTATACAGAAACTAATAGACCTTTGGGCAATGATTTGCAGCGTTTTTTTACTTACCAACTTTTCTTACCTATTTTTTTACCTACCAACTTTTCTTACCTATTTTTTTACCTATCGACTTCTTTTACCTACCAACCATTGGTAGGTACTACCTACCACACCATACTGCCTTCACACCTGCATAATCAAGTTTATTAGAAAGAAATAAACGCTTCACACTCGATTCGAAAAATTGAGAGCTTCATATGGAAATTTGATTACTGGTTGCTCAGAAAGCAAAACTTAATACAAATCGAAGAAATGAACAGCGATCGCAATTCAGTCAGACAAACTTTGAACGGAGATTAGATCTCTTTGGTGATTCACACTCGTGATTCTGTTTTATCGAAGAAAAACCCTCAAGTACTCGTAGGGAGCGAACGGTTTGTCCTGCAGAGCTCCGGGTTTTCGAGCTAGGGCACTCTTGAAAATTTCCACCCCTTAGAAGTGACTGACATCAAACAAAAGCTTCGCGGCACAACTAGACCTCAAATGGAGCCCATTTACCAAATTTGAACCAAATGGGTCCAGTGTTGCTAAGAAAAGGCAGACGGACGGGATTTTTTTTTTCGATTTTCGGATTCTACGTACCTTGAAACGTGAAACATCAAATTTTGAGGGGGGTTATGACTCTTTTTTTCTTGCTCGATTCTAATGGCTTATTATTGAAAATAATAAACCAATACAAAGAGTTGAAGAATTGCTGAGACATGTTTTGTTTAAAATTAGTTGTAGAATCAACTCTTGTAGTATGGCAGACATGTTTGGCTTACACCCTGTATAGTACTGTAAGCTGAGTACCATTTGAATGTCAGAAAATGATTATTTTGTCGCCTTTATTTTAGTGATAGGTATTTTTGATAATTATGCTTCCAGATTTATCAATATTTTCTTCGAATGGACCACTTTTGAGGCGATGAAGATATTCATAAACAAAGGATGGATGGTGAGCAGGTGCTCTCTGAAATTTCCTATCTTCGTCACTAAATCTTCGTAACTTATTTTCTGGCTCTACGATTGGACCGTTCGCATTGATCATCATACATCTGTATGAATAGAATGAGGATGAAGGTTATTGACCTACTTTGATAGAAGCATGCTCTGTCATCGCTGAATCTCCAAGTGCTCATAGCTATGCAAATCTGATAATCTTTGTTTGACTTAAGTAGGGCACATTACGTGATAGGTTGATGACGACGCGGCCAAAACAAACTCCGGTCCCCAGAAGCTCCTCTCCACCTTGTAAATCCTCCCTGTAAGGCCTCCTCTGCCCGGGCAAATGTTTACTCTGACTGTTGAGAGAACATGTGTTCGGACTAATAAGGAATCACTTGAGGCGCAGAATGCATGACATTCAGCTTTAAGAGTGGGTTTCCTCCCGTCTCTTCACTCATCGTGAGCGCTGTAAATCCGTTTGAGTTGAAGCCTTCGAGTGGAGAGGTTGAGGACATAAACCAAAAACACGATTTCTGTGGCGGACGTCCCTCCGAGAAACACCCTGTTTCTCTCGATCCCAAGATTCTCATGAATACCTACAAGTAACACTACCAGGGCAGTACGTCTCCACATCACCGAGGAATTGATACGAAACACATCTTCACATTTATTTATTTCTTCACACAAATCTTCACATTAGCCGTGTTCTTTGCAGACGAGTGATCGATAAAGAAAAATACTGAACCTTTGTGTAATAATTCGCAGCGTATGATGCGTATAACTTAAATATCCTGCGCAGAGGTTTGGATAAGCATCAATATTATCCAAGGAACCGAACCAATCTCTGTCCTTCTCAAGCCAGGTTGACTTTATCACTTTATACGACCCCATACCAAATTGGATGTCGACTCTTCAACCACCCGAATCCAGTGACGAGAGAGCTGCCCTTAGCTCAATTCAAGACGGTCGTGAAACGTTCTTTGGTTGACAGAGAACTGTATAGAGTGGAAAACTGTTTCGACGATCTTATTATACCTATGTTCAAACTTAGTCTGTTTTTTGTTGACTAAGATTATCTCTATATATAGAGAAATATATTTATATTTATATTATATTTATATTTATATATATTAGAAAAATATATTTTTCTATCTTTGTATTTTTTAAATGTTTTATTTAGTTTTATTGCTATTACAATTTAATAACGTTTAACCCTCGGGTGAGCGCGCCTTTGAGTGTAACAAGAGCGGGCGCGGGTGGCCCTGAGGGCCGCTCTTTGTTTTTCAGAGTTCCTAAGTGTAGGATTAGGGCCGCGAAAAGGAAAAAAATGTACTCAAAAACATGTGAGCATTTAAAAGTATTCATTGTTATCAACACAATATACTTAGTTTCTTAATAGTACTGCAATATTCCCCTACATTGGTTATCCATAAGTAGCTATCTAACTTTTTTCTCACTAAAAAAACTCAGGAACTCGTAACTTGCGAATATGTATTTCCTACCGTCTACCTCCATATATTTTATCCATCTCTTTTCTAGAAAAGATGAAAAAATGATCATTTCTGACTTAGAATGAAAGTTAGGAAAATGTGTAATGGTAACATTTGATAAAACAATAGAAATAATAGAGAAGATAGATAAGAAGTAGAGAAAGAAATAGGGGTAGCGGAAATGTTGGAGGGGTCTTGTAGAAGGATTACCGGGAGTAGGGGTTCAACCTTTCCCGATAGTTTTCGAATCTGAATAACAAAACATCAACGGCGGACCTGAGGTCCACCCCGCGCCCGCCCCTGGGTTAACTTAATACCTAGGTACCATAAAATACAACGTAACGTTTGTATTGCCTACGAAGGAAGGTTGGTGTGCTGAAGAGGTCATCGGAACATTGCGTCCACAGACAATCATACATGAGATGATCAAGAACAAGTCGTGCTGGGACGCAATGGCAGTATTTGTCACATCAGTCCTAAAGCAAAAAGCTGGATAGAAGATGGGAGGAAGAAGATGAGGAATAGAATTGAAGGAGACCAGAAGTAGGAGCAGCCATTTGGCACAAAAAAAGGGCTCACCCTGAAGTAATACTGTACAAGTGGTCCCGGGGTGAGTCCTAAGAGTTGGTAGCCCCAATTCATGGGGAGTCCAACACTGTTGTGGTGACTTCCCCTTCGCTCTTAAAGAGTTTTCCCACTTACGTAAAAAAAAAAATGCCTACGAAGGCTCTTTACAAATAAAAACTCTTTGTTAATATCGAATTATAGAAAGAAATTATAGAAATTATTTGAAGAATTATATTATACTTCTTCAAAGTTAATTCGATTGTGAACTAGTATGTAGCACCTATGGTTGGTGAAATAAGAAATAGTGACAATGTTCATTGCAGACTAGTAATCCTCCTTTGTGTTATAATTTGGAGTTATCTAAATCGTGAACAAGTCGACAACATAGCGAAGACAACCCCACATTTTCCAAATTCTGTCTAATATTTGTCTTGATGGTGGAGTAACTTCGGATGCAGTCTCGCAATCATCAGGACTTCAAGGTATTGCTTGCCACATCACGTTCCATCATAACTCGATTCTTTGCCCCGTTTCTCACATCCTCCCAAATTGAAATTCTGCTCGATGGCCCTTTCGATATTTACCTCTTTTTTCGAGCGCCCCGAAATTCCCCGAAGTCCCTCCTCAGCGCTACCTCGGAGACACAAGAGGCAATTCCTCGACGCGTACTCTATGGAGGGTTTTTTTCACAAAGGGATCCGGTGGCAACTGCATACCATCACCCTCAGCCTAAAAACACCCCCCACCTCTCTCACCCCGGTAATAGCCTAACTTCTTTGCCCTCCTGTAACTCTCGAAGGACCTTTCAAAAAACCCCTTCCCAATCTCAAAAATGAAAATAAATTTAAAAAACCAAAACGAACCCGCCAAGGCTTCGTCAATTTATTCTCGATCGCCACTTGAAGTGAATACGCTCCCTGTTCTTAAGTGGCAGCGAGTTTGTCAGGTGCTCGGCCTGACCATATTATTTATTACCGCTTTTTTACGGTACCAAAGTCCCTCTCGTCTTTTTTGACTGACTTCCCTTCTAGAAGTTGCCATTTCACGAAGACCCCGGATCGGTTATGATCCTACTCCAGAGATGACTTTTACTCCTTTTTTCCTCGTTTTCTACATTTGTTATCGTATTTATTTATTTCTCCCCTCTTTCGGATATTCCCGATGAGAGGGTCTTCCTTACCAATTATGATGAGACCAGTTTCGTCGAGATTTTTTTCTTTATAACGACGTACACTCCGCACTTTAATCGGCTTTTTGCAGTGAATATTCAATCAATCTACTGATAATAAAATTTGTCTGTAATGAATAATAAATTGATTATGTCTACCAGCTGTATCTCACATTGTGTACTCATACTTTGTGTATTATTTGAGAAATTCCAACATAATGAAGACAAGTTTAAAAAATCCTTGAAATTTTCAAATTTTGGTACACATTTCATACATTGAGTTCCGGTTCTTGAGAGAAACACTAACCTTGTTCAGGAACAAGGAACGAAAGGCGACCGTCTGAGACCCCCTTAAGAATAAATTCTACTGGGGATCTTTATCTGTATTTAACAACTGTATTGACCTATGGAGAAACCTTGTTCTTCAGAGATGGGTGATATGTACTGTAAAATAATGAACTGAGATAATTCGGAGAGTTTCTGTTATGTTTTTCATGGATTATGATGTATCAACCAGTGAATATGCAATCAATCTACTGATAATAAAGTTTTTTCTGTAATGAATAGTAAATTGATTTTTCCTAGCAGATGTACCTCACATTGTGTACTCATACATTGTGTATTTGAGGAATTGCAACGTCATGATGACAAGTGAAGAACGATTGCCCAGTGGGTGTGGCAATAATTTTATCAAAATCGGACGGAAAATGTTGATCTTTCATACAAGGATTTTCACGTTTCCGCAAGCGCAGATGCTTCAAATGATCGAATCAATGTTTATCTTGGAATAGATTTGGAAATATTCTGAAGGAATAACCAGCTCGTATTTCTACCCAATGATTCAAAATATAATTTTATTTTATTAATTAAATAATTATAATATAGATATGAATTGGGTATGGTTCAATAACAAAACGGAGTGTGGTTTATATCAATTAACTCTTTCATCGTATATGAGGTACGAAATGAAATGAGAATGGATTTTGGGTATCAAGGGAAACCGCAAAATATTAAAATGTGTGTAGAAATCACTCACCAGGAGCAAGGCAGGAAAGTGAATGAATGCCGAGCTCGTTCCCAGTCTAGGAGAGTAGCGACGCCTCCTCAGGCCTATTCCGCGGAGCAGTTCGCGGAACTGCTACAATCTAGAAGGATATCGTGTTTTCCCCAACGCTTAAGGGTACCGTTGAGTAATATTTACGCATTCGCCCAAAACTGGATTTCTCTTCATTAATTTGTAACTATTCTGAAAGAATGAAATTAATTTCAACCAATTTTCAACAAAATTTTCAATTTCAACCAAATCGGTCCATGGTTGCTAAGAAAAGTGCTTCGTACGGCGTACGGACGGAAAATTTTTTATTCGATTCTCGGATTATACTTACCTTGAATCGTTAAATATCACATTTTGAAGGGGGGTTAAATTTTGTTTCCTTGCTCGATTCCAATGGTTCATTATTGAAGATAATATACTAATAATTAGGCCTCGGCATTTTGCATATTTGCATATTTTTTTTGCGATATGTCCAAGCTGTAAGGAGCCCAAATATGCTATATTCAAGCCATTTTGTCGCTCCAAATTTAAATTTATCGTGCATATATTTGCATACATTCGCAGTTTTTGGTATAAGTGCATATAATGGGCATTTCTTGACAAAAGCCATATTTTCCAGTTTTGTCAGCTATTTCCTCTAATCAATTTTTCCTTCCCAGTTTTGCAAAAATGCAATTGAAGAGTCCAAATCCTGACCTCCAACGGTTGACGACCTCAACCGTAAAAACCCAACCTTGGTTTTGGTCATACACTATTGGTCATACACATTGGTCATTCACTCTTCAAGAAGTGGCGTCTTTCAAATATCTACCAATTGTCTCAGCAGATGTGGAGCGGTCATTCTCCCGTTTGAAACTATTATTGCACGATTTGAGAAAAACTTCTAAAACTGAAAATTTGGAAAAGCATTTGGTAGTACAATCTAACATATTTTAAAAATTAAATGTTTTGTCTAAAAACTGAGTAAAACTATTGTAAAAATTGTATAAAATGATTTTGTATAAAAATTTACATACAAAAAATTGAATGAATACAAGTAACTATGTACTGAAAAGACTTTGTTTCCCACTTATAATTCAATTTTTCAACTATCTTGCGCATATTTTGAAGGCATATTTTCGGATTTTTTCGCGCATATGTACAAATGCATATATTGGGCATCTACGTGCATATTTTGAGGTTTTATTTCGCATATACTGCCGAGCTCTACTAATAATGTACTGTTATAAACAGAAAGGTCAGTCACGGCCCAGCCACGTTTAGGGATTCTAAACAGAATCCGCCAAAATTGGCAGCTGTATCGTCACGGGTCCCGTGGGTACAGCACTGTGAAAATGATTTCTTATGATGATTTTCTGGAGTACATTTAACCTAATAATACGGGCGGATTACAATCCTCCACAGGCTATTATTCGTGTTTTTCGATCTAGATCAATTTTTTACGGGTCGTAAGATAGAGGTTCCTAAATTTCTCTGTTCCATGTAGATAGAAGAGAGAAAAGTTGCAATAAATACTGCTTTCAAAACATAGATGTGACTATAGATTAGAATTACAAAAACTACATGGTCTATATGGTTGACCTAACCTAGGAGCGACTTCGGGATCGCAATTGACTCGTACAGAACCCCAGATTGATTCGAACTGTACTTATACTTCGTGAAAGAAAAGAGGCAAGTGTTCGGCTTGAAACTTTAGAGCAAATCATTTTATTCTAGTCTTGTTACAATAGCAACGGTAAATTCAATCAAATATTCGAAAAATGGAAATAATAAGTGATGGTCATTTTAAATAGGTGACTCATACATTGATAGTTCAACAAACCTTTTGTGTTTTTAGTGAACCTTGAATAATTATAATGATCTCACGCTGTACATATGAACGTTATCTCTTCATGCTCAAAGTAATTCCAACCGCCTCCATACATCAAGCGGATAGCTGACAGACAGACCGAGAAATTAGGAATGACTCGAAACTCGTTCATCGGACCCTGAAATCCGTCTTTCCTCTTCGGCCAACGGAATAGTTTGGCAGGTGCTCGCAGTAGGCACAGCCTGACATAGTGATTGATCAGTGACTGGTCGGCAAACCATGCCAGCGACTGGTACGTACGGGCTGATGTAGCATCGCGCAATAGTTGGTCAGTTTTATCTATAATTACGATCGTATGAAGTCGTTGCATACGGCGTTATCTCGTCTTGACGAGCAGCGCGTGTTACTTTTAAGCTACAACCGGTTTTGTGAGCGGAAATGATCAAACAATTACATTAGACCACCCGCAGCTATTTTTATCGATCTGGTCAGCACATCTGCCCGATCCTATGTGACATGATGAACGCCTTGAAATCGAGCATATATATGGAATTTTCCCTACAAGGCTTTGTTGACTCATCACATGGGTACTGCTATTGATTATAAACAAATTCATTTGCGTCAACCTTGTGGGTCATGACACTCAAGTGTTTCCCACACCAAGTAGTTTCTCTATTTCCTGAACATAAATAGTACACTTTGAGGAGGACTTATTTTTCTAGTGATTGCTTGTTTTACATCCATGTTGTTTCTAACGTATTTATCAATAATACTAAGTATATAGTAGAATACTCTTTATAATACGACCTTGGTTTTTCGAAAAAAATCCGTGCTGTTTAATAAAATAAATAAAATAAATAAATAAATAAAAACCAGGGGAGTAGGGATTTATGACTGAGTCCCTACAAGAGACAAATATTTAGCACAAGCCAGGTATGGTTTTGCATGTGTCCGAACAAAAGAGTTTTATTGCAACTCCAGGCCCAGTTCATCAGAGGAGCAGGGCCTCGGGTATTTCAAAGGGACTATAAACTTACCATTAAAAGTGATATTCAGAGTATCAGATTGTAATTGAGCAAGTTCTGTTCAAGCCTTCTGTCTTGAGCACCAATCCGACTGGAAAGAACACAAATTGTTCGGTGGTCTCATGTGAGCCAAGTTTGTGGCATTAACTTAATGTTAAAATGAGATGATTTTGTCGGATAACTTGTTTGAGGATTGAAGTAACCAGAGATACAACTATAAAGTGAAGTAGAAAAGTCCACCCTGGTGGTCTTGGCCTGCTTAACCCTAGGACCTCACACAGGGGTACAGCTGTACCCCACTGTTCCTATTTTCGGGTGCACATCCGCGAAAAAAATTTTCCCGCCCGAATGGGACCCACGTAAATTATGTTGGTACCCCTGTGAGCGCGAAACGCACTGTCCCGAGTCCAATTGGCTCTGAGAATTCGTGCGGTTCGCGTCTTTTTTCGTGGTGGGGTACAAAATCACCCCAGTGTGTTTTTTCAAACTGTTTGGGGTACAAATTTACCCCAAAGTGAATCCCTGGAAACAGGTAAAATACAGGTAAATTTTGGATCCTCACTGTTCCGAGCCACCGTGTCACAATAATTTGTTGGTGAGAGGGTAAAAATGCCACAGAGGTTACATGACACCACTGCTGATGCAGAATTGGAGGGTAGTCCCCCATGATTTGGGGATGGTTCCTTTTGAATTGGTAGGAGGCGGTGGAAGGGGGGTGGAGTTGCCACGGAGGTTACATGACATCACAGGTGATGCAGAATCGGAGGGTGGTTCCCTATGAATTGGGGATGGTCTCTTTTGAATGGTAGGATGACCCCTGAGAAGCGATATTTAACAGTCTTGAAAACTGGTTTTCAACAGGAATGTTCAATAAAAAATATAACTATCACCTTTTTGAACACCCAATAATTTTTATCATTGTTTAGATGCTTATAGAATTGTAAGCAACAATAATTTCATTTAAAAATGGTAACAGACACAAGATTATAATTTTTTGTAAGTTGGGGTACATTTGTACCCCCGAGTGAGCTCCATGTCACGAAAACTTATGTGTGACCTCCTAGGGTTAGGCAAACTTGGAATGGTTCAGCTAATTGGATGCAATTTACCCCTCCCCCCCAGTCTTGGTTCAACTGTTTCGGTCTGGTTCGGTATTCGGAAATTTGTTCAGCCATCTTTGCTTGGCTCAGTCGTGAATGTTATTTTATGATGTATGAATGTTCAAAACCCACGAAAAAAAAATTACCCCAGACTTGGTAGGTTGGTAGGTACTGGTTTTGCTATGTAATATCGGGTTCGGAATAGCCGTTTTGGTTTAGTTAGGTAAGGTATACTTTTAATGTTGTTCGGCAATTTTGGACGTTGTTCAAAGCCCACTAAGAAAGTTCATCTCAGGCTTGGCAAGACTGATTTTGCTTGGTTCAGCAGCGGGGTGTAGCTTAAACCTATTTCTTCGCCTTAGGAGCACCATGACATATCTCAACTTTTGGCTTTTTTTAATGAGGAATTTCACCGATTTCTGTTTGCATTTTTCCTGAATAGTTAATGGTGTGAGATAGATGAAAATCGGACTGATTTCGGAAAGTAAGTCTCCTGTTATTTTTGGGAGACAATCGAAATTTTTAATTTCATAACTAACCGGGGAAACAGACGTGCAGCGGGAACGCTCGCTGATTGGGCTGTTCGGATCGCCGTCTCCTCCCAGTGTTGCCCATTAGAACGACGAAATCGTGTTTTCTAAGAGAAAAGTTATCAAACAAAAACAGGGGAAACCTAATTTTCCCCATCTCGCCTTTTCTATTTTTTTCTTCAGTTTTTCGATTTCGAACTTTACTGTTTCATGAAATTTTGCATCTGGGGACTATGGATTTCTCGATCTCAGCGCTTCAAGCGGCCATAAATGAACTATTCCAGCATGACGTCATTTTCCCGGTTTTTTTAAACATTCGTATTTTCTACACTGTTTTGTTTATTCGTAAATTAGGAAGTTCGGGCTGAAAGTTTGCCTTAGGGGGTTTTTAAAGGTGCTGAATCCGATTTTGGGGTCAAAAATAGGAAATTCCTACATGGTGAAATTCCTCATTATACATTATTATATATTGGAATTTTGGCACCAAATCACCCGGAGTGGACAGTTTTGTTAAATACCGCTCAGTTCGTCACAAGCGCCGGTTTTGCCATCACTGCATATGTGTCGTGCAAGTGTTGTTATCAAGACATATCTCCATTTTTTCAGGATTTTTATCATTTGGACGTCGTGGAAACCCACGCAGAAAGTCCATCCTATCCTGGTAAGACTGATTTTGCTTGGTTCAGTTATCTTGGATTCCTTCAGTCAAGCAGGCTTGGATCAGATATTGAGATGTAATTTGAACGTACGTTGGATTTGGACGTGGTTTAATACCCTCAAATAGAGTCCATTCTAGGCGTGGATCAACCGTTTTTATTTAGCTCAGCCATATTTGCTTGGTTCAATCCAGCGGGCATCCCCCATCGAGTGGCCTATTTTCGAATAGTTAGATTTTGTTTGCGGACTCATTTTTAGGAATTTAAGTCACACTCATCGATAAGGAACTTGACATTTATACTCTCGTCAGTGCAATATTCCGAGTGCTCATGACTCCAGTTTTGAGAAATAATAAATTACAATGATGCACTTGCGTATTTTTGAATACTATCGACACAAAATCAGGATGTTGACGATGTGGATGATGAGGGAGTGTACGTACCGAGCTGTCCGGTCGGGAGACGGCATTTTACGTCAGAATCGTCGAACTATGATGATGGAAAGACCGAACAAGCCGCTCTTACCTACCGCAGTCTTGAGCGCTTGACTTGAGCCCTGACTCGTGAGCGGTTCTGATCGAGAAGTCCGTCTCATGTCAGGAACGCTCCGAGGGGAGAAAGTCAACGAATCTGATGAGGCAGACAAGTCAGTTCCAGAGCTCCGCCTTCCGCTAACAAGCCCCCGCAAGAATCGGTGCCTTCCATCCCCGAGGCTGGCCACTCATTAAATATTACACGATTTTCAGGGAGAAAACCCCGCTACCGGTCGGCCAGATCGCTTTGTCAGATTAATACTCCGTTCGGGGTCATGGTTGGCTGGGAACTTTGCCCCGTTTTAAAAGACACGAAGTCGGGCTTCTTCCTGGCTCGAAAGAGATTTGGGATCTCCGCAAGGTTTTTTGCCTCGATTTCTAGTCTATTATAGAAACCATCAGCAATTAGGGGTAAACAACTATCGAGAACGTCCCATGAGACAATTATAGGTAACCCGTTTCACCATTGATATACTTCAGCTGACTCCTGAGAGGTGGATTCTTTCTGACCTAGGGATGGGTATCGATACTCGATATTTCAAAATTTTTCGTACCGATTTTCGATATTTTAGTATCAATACTGCACTATCCGATATTATCTATATCGATACTTTTGATCAGATATATCTAAATATCGATAGAGTTCTCGCGGAAAATTCTACATAATGGCTGAAAATTTAAAAA